>JAXQQM020074674.1:0-120598 GCA_034641835.2 Pinus albicaulis | reverse complement strand
AATTGGTGTTTTTTTAATGGAAGAAGGAAGACCCATTTCTTTTGAAAGTCCTCCAATCAAAAGAAAGTGTTTACATAAATCTATTTATGAGAAGGAAATGTTGGCAATACTACACGCACTAAAGAAATGATGACCTTACCTAATGGGAAGACACTTCAAGGTAAAAACAGATCATGATAGTCTTAAATACTTTTTGCAACAAAGACTCTCTTCAAAAGAGCAGCAAAAATGGGCCACAAATATTTTTTGTTATGACTTTGAAATCATCTACAAAAAAGGGAAGCTAAATTTTGCTGCAGATGCACTCTCAAGAAAGGATGAGGGCGTGGAAGAATTGATTTGTGCCATTTCTATTATCCAAATAGATTGGATAAATGAAGCAAGGGAGGAGTGGAATAATGACGAATAAGTGTGGACACTGATTCAAAAATTGCAGCAAGATCCCAATACATCTGATACATTTAGTTGGAAAAATGATTCATTATGGTACAAATATCGCTTAATAAAAATATATATATTTAATAATAAAAAAATCACAAATTCAAATCCCAAAAAAATACATCTACCTAATAATAATAGTAAATTTTGATTAATGGAAAGTAAAATTCAACCACAACGTCTTGGGTCTGGTCATTCGAACAGTAAACAACGAAGTTTTCGTTCATTGGAGAGGTCAACAACAACATCAAGAATTAATTTTGGTAGTTTGGCCAAGTACAAACAACTTCAAAGTTGTTGATAACAGTTGATATCATTGTGAAGTTAAAAAACGATTGAGGTGTCCAATAAAAATCAAAGTAGAGTTTGTAGAATATTGAGAAAAAATAAAAGTGGATGTTAATGTGATGTTCACACATATTTAAATGGCCAAAAGAGAGATCAATCAATGCCTGAATGGTCTCTGCGATTTGGCATGGAAAGTAGTCAGACAAACCTAAATAGACGTCCCTTTGTGCAATTTAAATTCAGTGGGCTTTGTGGGTTATTTTCTTAAAAATATAATAATAATAATAATAATTTTAATTTTAATTTTAATTTTAATGTTGATGTGGATGTGTAAATACTTTTTTTAAATACTATAATAATAATAATAATAACTAATATAAAGATTTAAAATTTATACAAATTGTGAATATATTATTTTATTTTTTTAATACGTTTTGTTTTTTAAATCATCGTGAATGGTGACACATTATTGGAATTCAAAGAGATCTTTTTAAGAGCTTTGAAACTAGAGTAATTTTATTAATTTATTTTGTTGTTTTCTTATAATATAAATAAGGTTACATAGCTAATTTTCTTGTCACTTAGTTTAATTATTGAATCTTGAAAAATATGAAATAAATGTTGTATTTGAACAAGGGCTATGCCGTAGATAGTCTTGTTTAGTTTAAGTATAGTTAAATTAGAGTAAGAAACAATGAAGACATACATGAATAAATGAACAAATAATATTGAAAAGTATGAACTAAATATTGTGTTTGAATAAGGGATACATTGTAGATACTCTGGTTTAGTTTAAGTATAGTTAAATTAGAGTAAGAAACAATGAAGACATACATGAATGAATGAACAAATCTGGGAACTAAAACTACACATACACACACACACTATTATATCTACACCTCAGTATGATGTGTAACTGTGTTAGTCCCTCATCAAAGTTGATATTTTTAAGTATGGTGTGTAACCGTGTTAGTCCGTCATCAAAGTTGAGATTTTACAATTGAGATTTCCGAGTATGATGTGTAACCCTATTAGTCTATCATCAAAGTTGAGATGCTAACATCAAAGATAATATTTTGCACTGGCTAACATCAAAGATGAGATTTTGCACTTGATATTTCCCAGTATGATGTGTAAAGGTCATCAAAATTGAGATTTTACATATGTTAGCCAAAATAAAATAAAAAAATTAATATGAGAAATAAATACATGTGATAAGTACCTCATAAATACATTAATTTAATTTTTTTATATGGTTATTCAAATTCAACCTATATGATAAAATAACTATTATACTCATAAGATAATTGTATTGTAGTTTTTTTCTCTCAGAAATCCCATATGAGGTAAAATTTTAAACTTATTTACTCTTTACTAAGGTCAATACAATTTAGTAAAATAAATTAAAAATGTTAATTTAACACACAATAAAAATCTTGCTCTAAAATCTTTTAATATTTCTTTTAATTAAGTATTTGTAAAATGAATATTTAAAAAGAAAACTATATCTTATGGATATATTAAAATCTCTAAATACATAAATATGTCCACTACAAAGTTGTAATATTTGAACATTTTGTTATCATGCCATGTAAAAATATCATTAAATCTAATATTAATATTAATATTATAAATTTAATAACTTAGGATTAATACAATATTAAATTTGTTGTATTATAATATATATTAATATATCATGATATCTATTGATTGTAGATATATATGGAAATGAAGAACAAATAAAGGTTGAGAGATAGAGGGAGTGAGAGGAAGGGAGAGAAAGGGAGAGAGGGGAAGGATGAGAGAGGACTTGAGAGAGAGGAGAGAGATAGAGGGAGTGAAATGAAGGGAGAGAAAGGGAGAGAGGGGAAGGATGAGATAGGAGGAGAGAGGAAAGGATAGAGAAATGGAGTTGGAAGGAAAGATAGAGAGAAGGAGTGACAAGAGAGAGATGGGGAGAGAGTGTATATGTTTGGGGGTGAGATAGAGAGATAAAGGAGGAGACTTAGAGATAAGAGAAGGAGAGAAGGAGAGATAGTGAGAGAGTTGAAGGGCGGAGAGAGAGATAGCGAAAAAGATAGAGAGATGAGGGGCAAAGACAAAGAGAAGTGGGAGAGAAAGGGTGAAAGAGAAGGAAAGAGGAAGGGAGAGAAAGAGGGAGGTAAGAAGAAAGAAACAGAGAGGGAAAGGTGGAGAGAGAGGGAGTGTGTGATAATGGAGATGGAGAGAGAGGAGGAGAGGAGAGCAGGAGGAAAGAGAGATAGATGGGGTAGAGAGGGAGAGAAGGGGAAGAGTGAGAGAGAGAAGGAGAGGAATAGGGAGGGAGAGACAGATGAATATGGAGAAAGGGTTTGTATGTTTTGAGGGTGATATAGAAAGACAAAAGAGAGATGGAGAGAGATAGATGTATAGATGGAAGGTGAAGAGAGGGAAGATGAGAAAGATAGAGATAGGGAGAGATAGATATCTATGGAGGGAGAAAGCATGTGTGTTTGGGGGGGTTAGATAGTGAGACAAAGAAGGAGAGATGGAGGGATATATAGATATATAAGGAAGGAGGTAAGAAGAAAGAAATGCAGAAAGAAAGGTGGAGAGAGAGAGAGCGGGAGTGAGGAGAGAAATAGGTAAGAGAGATAGAAGGGGGGAGATATGTAGAGAAGGGGAAGAGAGAGTGAGAGGGAGAGGAAGAGGGAGGAACAAATATATAAATATGGAGAAAGAGTGTGTATGTTTTGGGGGTGATATAGAGAGACAGAGAGAGATATATATATAGATGGAAGGTGAAGAAAGGGAAGAAGAGGGAGATAGATAGAGGCAGAGATATATAGATATGGAGAGAGAAAGCATGTGTGTTTGGGGGTAGGGTGAGATAGAGAGACAAAGAAGGATATATGGAGAGAGATATAGATATATGAATGGGGGAGAGAGGGAAGAATATTTCTTTCACTGGATGCATTGATTTCAGCGTAGATGGTGATTTATAATCCTATTTGATTTCTTGCATTGAAGGAAATAAACTGAAGGAGAGGGGAGAGGAGGAAGGAAGAGAGAGAGAATGAGAGGGGAGAGGAAGAAGGAAGAGAGAGGGAAGGAGAGGAGTGGGAGAGGGAGCAAAGGGTAAGAGAGAGAGATGGAAACACAAATATGGAAGGGGAGAGGGAAGGGGATAGTGAGAGGGTTGGAGAGAGAGAGCGAGAGAGAGAGAGAGAGATATGGGGGGGGCGGGAGAGGGAGCTAGGAGAGAGAGGAAGGCAGAGGTAGGGATAGATAGGAGGAGAGAGGGAGGACAAAGAGATGGATTTGGAAGGGGAGAGAGAGAGGGAAGAAGAAAAACATACAAAGAGAAGTGGATCGAGAGAGAGTGAGGAGGAGTGAAAAGGAAGAGATGGAGAGAGAGTGTTTATGTTTGGGGATAATATAAAGAGACAAAAGGAGGATATATGGAGGGAGACATAGATAAAGATGGAGCGGGGGGGGGGGGATAATATTTCTTGTTTTAAAGGAATTGAATTCATAGTATATGGTGACTTCTAATCCTATTTGATTGCTTGCACTAGATGCATTGATTTCAGTGTAAATGTTGATTTCTAATGATATTTGATTTCTTACAATAGATGAACTGATTTTAGTGTATATGTTGGTTTCTAATCCTATTTGATTGTTTTCACTAGATGCATTTATTTCAGTGTGGATGAATTTTGTTTTATTGCTTGCACTAAATACCTTGATTTCAGTTTAGATGTTGATTTCTAATTCTATTTGATTTCTTGCACTAGATGCATTGATTTCAATGTAGATGGATGCTTTGAATGGTTTGTGTGTTTATGTGTTTGAATTAGGATGGTAACCACTCAAAGCATCCATCTAAACTGAAATCAACGCAACTTGTGCAAGCAATCAAATAGAATTAGAAATCAACATCTAAACTGAAATCAATGTATTTAGTGCAAGTAATCAAATAGAATTAGAAAGCATCCACACTTAAATCAATGCATTTCGTGAAAACAATAAAATAGGATTAGAAATCAACATATACACTAAAATCAATGCATCTAGTGTAAGAAATCAAATATCATTAGAAATCAATTACTATACTGAAATCAATGCATCTAGTGAAATCAATCAAATAAGATTAGAAACCACCATCTACCATGAATTCAATGCATTTAATGCAAGAAATATTCTTCCATCTCCCCCGGCCCGCCCCGCCCCCACACCCAACCCCCCCCCCCCCCCCCTCCTCTCTCCTCTCCATATATATCTATATCTTCCTCCATCTCTCCTCATTTCTCTCTATCTTGCCCCCAAACATAAACACTCTCTCTCCATCTCTTCCTTTTCAGTCCCCCTCACTTTCTCTCGATTCACTTCTCTTTGTATGCCTTTCTTCTTCCCTCCCTCTCTCCCCTTACAAATCCATCTCTTTGTCCTCTCTCTCTCTCTCTCTCCAACCCTATCACTATTTCCTTACCTCTCTCCTTCTCTCTCTCCTCTTCTCTCCCCCCTTCGATCTTTGTGTCTCCATCTCTCTCTCTCTTACCTTTCACTCCCTCACTCACTCCTCTCCTTCTCTCCCTCTTCCTTCCTCATCTCCCCTCTCCTTCAATTTATTTCCTTCAATGCAAGCAATTAAATAGGATTATAAATCACCATCTACATTGAAATCAACGCGTCCAGTGCAAGAATTCTTCTTCCCTCTCTCCCCCATTCATAAATATCTATATATCTCTCCATATCTCTTTCTTTATCTCACTATCTCACCCCACCCGCAAATACACATGCTTTCTCTCCATATCTATATATCTTTGCCTCCATCAATAACAACACCAAGAATTAATTTTGCTAGTCAACCCTCTTCGAAGGTGGCCCAAGTACAAACAACACCAAAGCAAAGTTGATAACAGTTGATATCGTGGTGAAGTAAAAAACGGTTGATGCCTGCATTAACAATCAAAGTAGGGTTCGTAGAAGATTGAGAAAAATAAAAAGTTGACGTTAATGTGAGCTTCACACATCTTTCAATGGCCAAAAGATCTGCGAAGAGACGTCCCTTTTGTGCAATTTAATGTGAGTGCAGTTAGTGGGTCCTTTTCTGAAAAATACCATTATAATATTATAATAATAATAAAAATTTAATATAAACATTCATAATTTTTAACTTTATATTTTAATATGTAAAGTGGTGAATACATTATTTTATTTTTTTAATACGCTTTTTTTTTTTAAACCATTAACCATCGTGAATGGTGACACGTTATTCACCTCCATTTTCTGAGTCGGGAATTCAAGGGAGGTCTTTTTAACAGCCCTGAAACCGGAGAAATTTCATTAATCTACTCTCATGTTTTCCTAATAATATAACTAACAATGGTTTCTTAAGTGTAAAAAGTACGTTCTTATAAAAGTAAAATATTTGAAATTTATTATTTTCAAAGTCAGTAGTTAAATTAAGAATATTGTAATGATGTGATCATATGAAGACATATATCCTTAGATTATTAAGCATGTTACACAAAAAGATAAATGTCTATGCAATGATATAAAAAGTTTATGTGATGAGATGTAAATTTTGTTTTGTTGTGTTGTGTTGTATTGGGTAGATGTAAAATTTGTAGTGATTTATTGTATTTTATGGTTGTTCAATTTTATTGTTATGCATTGTATAGTATGTATGAAAATTTTGTTATGGTGTGATGTATCATATAGATAAATTTTGTTGTTATATGTTGTATGGATTTAATTTTTCTTACATTATGATGTATGTTATAGATATATATTTTGAAGTTATTTAATGGAGGAGGTTGTTTTAGAAAAAGATGAAATACTCATTTATAAGTTTTTGTTTTTCATAATTTTTAGATGTTTCTATTTGTATCAAATAATGGATTTCTTAAAAGTTTTTTTTCACTGCAAAAAAGTACAAAAAAAATTCTTTTACTCGTGAAATTGTATATTGCATTGGAGGGTATTTTTTTCATGACATGTAGTATTGAATATTAAAAGCTATTTTTATCACAACACCTAACATTGCATAAAAGTTTCTATTTGTGTGATACATCAAACTTCTTCAAATTTTCTCACTGTGACAGTACTTCTATTACATTACACCAAAGCCTTAGTGCACATGGACAGTCCTAATTGAGTCTATGGTCATATAAGGTCTCCATGAAGGATAATCTGGCATTCTAATGTACATCTTAGTTGACCTATGTCGAATTGTTATATTCTTGCTTAATGGTTAGGATGCTTGTGATACTAACCTTAGTTGACATCTATGGAATTCCTATGTTAGAAAATGACTTTGTCAAATTGCGGTATTCATATAGGGTTATGTCAAAATTGTGATGTTCCTTAATAAATATGTCACATTGTGGTTTTCATGTATGTAAACTCATGTGAATTTGGAATGTTTTTGAAGATTTATGTTGCATTACAATGTGTATGAAATTATGTGTTAAAATGTGATGGTCCTTAATGGTTATATATCACTGCAACATTCATCTTGGTTGATTGAGGTTGAATTTCCATGTTTCTCAGTGGTTTTTTCATTATGTGATGTTCCTCAATTGTTAAGTTATATTATGATGCTCCCAAAAAAAAAATCATACTATGACATTTAGCATGGTTGAGTAAGGTCAACTATTTTCCACCAATATGAATGAGTAGGGTTGACCATGTTTTACAACTATTAACTTTAGGTAACCATGGCTGAATTTGGTTTTACTATGGTTTTCTATGGTTAAACATAGCTTACCATGATTTGTATTGTTTAATTTAATTGACCATGGTTAATTGTGGATGACTATGGTTAATCATGTATTCATATTGTTGACTTTGTTTGTCCACGGTTATTTTGGTTGGACAAGGTTTGTATATCTCACACAATTTTTCTTCATGAAACATGTCACATCTCATTAAAATTTCTTTTGTCATGGCATATCACATCACTTCAAAGTTTCATTATTTTTTACACATTACACTTTTGTAAACTTTCCTCCATTATGACAAAGGGATGTGGCATATCATCTTTCTGCAAACTTGAACTGATCACAAGATATTACATTGTGTCAAAGTTTCTTTCCATGTGACACATTGCACATTTAAGAAATTTCCTTTCATATGGCATATTGCATGGAATAAAACTTTCTTCCCATGTAATAAGTCACACCTAGAATGCCTTGGGCCACGATATATAACACCACATCAAAATTTCATATGTCCCATGTCACACATTTTCAAACTTTTTTTCATGTGACATATTGTGTTGTGATCAACTTTCTTTTTGTGTTAATATCACACAATACCAAAGTTTTGTTTCATGTGATACATATGAAATGGGTTTTTAACAATGCATCACACCAAAGTTTTCTTTAATATGCTACATGGAAGTTTTCAAGGTTTAAGGTATATCACTCTAAACTTTAAGAGAGTTGTGACTTAAGGAATAAAAAACTAAATGTTAGGAGAGGTATGACAAAAAGTATATAATGAATACACAATGGAATGATACCACTTTAGTATATAGTACCAAACACGAATGCCATATTTTGAATTTTGAGTCTTTAGGGTGCACTAAGTTAAATTTGTAATTCATCTTTTCTTCCAAGCTAACAATAGTATTGTTGGCACAAATTTCCCAATAGAATGCTACTACATCAGTACACATTACTATATGTGAACAACACAAGTTTTGATGTTTTCATCCATGCAATGTATTCCTCAATTTTTTTTCTTCAAGTGACATAACACATCTCCTCAAACTGTGTTTTGTAATGACATATCACATTGTATAAAAGTTTATTTATGTTTGACACTCACACTAACTCAATATTTAGTCCATCATGACAAAGGGTTGTGATAGATCAAGGTTCTATGTTATTCTTAACGCTAATGATAGAATATGGTTATTAAGCTTATCACAAAGGAAACCACTACAAATTAACACAATGGTGAGTAATGATTAACCACCATAATTTATGATAATAATAGTTAGCATGTCAAATTTTATGTGGAATTAAAATAATATGTTACTATTAGAGGTTAAACTTATATATATATATAGAGAGAGAGAGAGAGAGATCCTTTACAAAATTCTATTGTAATAATTGTATCTATATAAAATATATGGTAACCTTGGGAAGCATGGATCTAAACGAAGGATGAAATTATTTTTCTTGTAAACTATTTCTTGAGTTAGTGCCACTCATTAGAGTGAGTTTCATGTCATTTGGAAATTCAAATACAATAATATTGTTATTTTCTATATATAGACTTTTGAGGCGTGGCTATGGACTAAGCCAATGTAATATTTGATAATTGAATTATATGATTCTTAGAATTATGTTCACTTAATTCAGATTATCTAATAAATTTATTTTGTTTCCAAAAAAGACTTAATTTCAAAACTAAATAGATATTATTCATCTTTTTTATTGCAATTGATATTAATGTTTTAACCATATCAATCAATATATTACCGAACCACACTACAAATGGGTGTTTGTATGGAGATGGTACCCAATTGTTATCCAACAAGAGTGTGTGAGTGATATTTTTTAGGAGTGCATATGCATTACTAAAAACACAATAGTATTCATTTTTTTAAGGTTAACCCCTTGACTAACTTCCATGTTGGATTATGATGTGGAAAAATAATGTGCACGCTCTTTTTTATAAAAGTACACATGTGATTTCAAAAAATGTATCAACATTCTTTTGTATATTAAAAGAAAATGCTTGTGAGGGCTCATTGTTTCTGGTTTGCCACTATTTAGTATCCAAGTGAGATATGCCAACTCATAAAGAACGTGCATGCCTCATGGTACAAATTAATCTAAAGGTTCGTTGAGTAGAGGAGAGTCTCATATTTATTTATTCATTTAGTGGAATAAAAATGAAATTTTTTAAAGAAGTATATATTTTTTTAATTGTAGATTTAGTTTAAACACAATTACCATCGTTGAAAACCTACAACCAAATTGACAAACCAACCCCACAATAGAGCCACAAGAAACCATAAACATGAAGGTAAATAAAAATCCACAAACACATATTATAGATGATTTAATTGAATTTAAAATATTGTTTGAAGATCTCACACACACAAGGGAACCATCATGACTCTCATTAGCCACATCCGTTGACAACATTACTGCCTCCATTAACTATTACCACGGTCAATTAACAAATATAAATGAATATAGAGCTTGGATGAGATAATTCTAATCATTAGCTTTAGTAAAGAATAAGTTGAAGATTTTAATATCACCAAATATATGATTGTGGGGTTATTTATTGACCCAAGAACTAACCAAACCCCTGATCTAAGGAAGAGACATCTTTGCATGGATTAGTGAACATTAAATCAAAGGAAAGAGAATTGAAAAATTCATTACTTTATGATTTTTTATAAACCTCCTTGTAATAATAAGGATGTCTCGTTATATTTCCTTCAAAAGTCATGAGATGAGTTAATAATTAGTCTTCACGTTAACTACTTTAACATTAGTGAGTTCAAGGAGGTTGGTATTAAATGTTCCTTTGATCAAAACAATGTTAGGTGTAATCCATTGTGAGGGCCACTTTCTCCTAGGTGTGTGCCTAACACCTATTTTACTTTATCCCTCATCATAGGTACCTCATCTTTTAGATCACCTTGCTAACACTAGAAATGTGAGAACATGTATCACATATATTCTAGTGAATCATAATTCGTGTGTGGTATCATCTAGATGAGATCCATCAAAGGAGTATATTATACCTCTAGGTGTAGGGCCTTTACGTTATACTGATTATATATCATTGCATCAACATATCCATGGGACAAGTGAAGTAGATCGAGGTTCGGGTGAAGAACCTCTACAGGTTGGATGTGGCTTATTGTGCCGCTTTGTGCACAAAGGTGGAGAAGGTGCAGAGCCGAGATGTCTCTGAAATATGGCATAAAGTACTTGGAAATTTTCATCATGTAGCTTTTAATATCATGAATTAGATCACCACAGGACTCCCCAATGGAGCACTAGAGAAAAAAAATACATGCAAAGGGTGTACCTTGTGCAAGTACACAAAATCCACCTTCAATGATCAGGATAACAAGGTGCATGCAATCCTTGAAAGGATCCACTCTAATGTTTGTGGACCTTTCTCGACAGCCTCCATGACCAAGCACATGTATTATGTTATATTTGTAGATGATTTATCACATAAGTGTTGGATTTTATTCATGTAGAAGAAAGACCACAAATTCTCCAAGTTTGTTGAATTTAAAGCACTTGTTGAGAAAAAAAACTAGAAGGAAAGTGAAGGTATTTAGGGCGATAACGATGGTGAATATGTGTCAAGTGAGTTTCAAAATTTATGTGCAAAGGAAGGAATTCGATGGAAGTTAACAACACCCCACAACCCAAAAAATAATGGGGCAGTTGAGAGGAAGAAAAAAAAGTATTGTGGGAGCAACAAGGGTGATTTTGTATGACCAAGGGCTACCACTGCACTTGTGGGATGAAGCATGAAACATAGCGGTCCATTTGTAGAATAAGAGTCCTCATCAAATTCTTGGGATGAGTACACCATAAGAATCCTTTTCAAGAAATAAACTAGATGTGTCACACATCAGGACCTTTGGATCATCAAGTTACTATCATGTTTCCAAGGAATCAAGGAAAAATCTAGAGCCAACAACAGATTTTGGCATATTTGTGGGGTATACTGATACACCTCAAAAATATTGGGTGTGCCTTCAAACTCTGAGGATGACAATTGTTCGTAGAGATGTGAAGTTCGATGAGGATGAGGAGCTTTTGGATCCAAAGGAAGAACCTTAGGATGTTATGGAGCAGCCACAAGCATAGGGTTAGAGAGTGCAGACTCCCACTCATGATGAGACATCTAGAGAAGGAAGGAAGCACACGAGGGAAGCTGACAGATTATTGCTTAATTCTAGAGAGAATTTGGGAGCACCCACATCATAGCATAGGAATAGTAGGTCACCATATCAATACACAATCTACATGGATCTTATGAGTGAGATAGTAGAGACATAACCATCCTCATTTGAGGAAGAGGTGCAGCAACCAATATGGGTTGATGCCATGGTAGGGGAATATGATTCCATTGTCATAAAAAATATTTGGGAAGTGGTCCCAAGACCAGAGGACAAGTCATTGGTGTGTTCGAGATGAATCTATGAGGTGAATCAAGCAGCAAATGGAGGCATCAAGAAACAAAATGTCAGATTTGTGGCCAAGGGGTTCTCTCAGATGGAGGGAATTGACTATGAGGAGACCTTTTCTCCAGTAGCAAGGTACTCTTCTATCATATCAATAATATCACTTGCAATGTAGATGGTATTGAATATCCTTTATATGGACATGAGGAAAACATTTCTCAATCGAGTGATTGAGGAGGAGGTACACATTGAAAAAACGAAAGGATTTGAGACCTTCGATAGAGATTCACATGTGTGCAGACTCAAGTGAGCGTTGTATGGATTAAAAAAAGCACCCTGTGCTTGGTACACCAAGACCAAAATTTATTTCACCAGGCTTGGCTTCACCAAAAGTGAAGAAGATGCAAACCTTTAACATATTAGTGTTTAAGGTAAATTGTTGATTATAGTATTATATGTCAGTATTTGATTTTAATCGGTGATGGGAAGTTGATAAAATCTTGCAAAGAGGATATTGCAAGTTAATTCAAGATGAAGGACATGGGAATTATGCATTATTTCCTCGGTTTGGAAGTACGGAAAGGAGATGGGGAACTTTTTGTTTCTCAGGACAAGTATGCCAATGAGATACTGAAGAAGTTATGCATGGAGAGTAGAAAACCCATGGACACTCCTCTAGTAGGCTGTTGGAGGAATGAGGATGCCACTTTAGGTGAGGAAGTGGAGGCTACTATTTATAGGCATCTTGTGGGTTCACTTATGCATTTGGTGAACACACAACCATACATGTTTTATGTAGTTAATCATCTTATTAAAGAAATGGCTAAGCCAACGAAAATGTATTGGAAGGTGACGAAACATGTCTTGAGATACCTCAAAGACACTACTCAGTTTAGTATTTGGTACATACGGATAAAGGGAGTGAAGCTGCAAGGCTTCACAGATGCAGATTGGGCAGGGATTCCATCAGAAAGGAATAAAACATCAGATAAATTTTCAATGTTGGGTCAATAGTATATTCTTGGTACAACAGGAAGCAAATATTAATTGTACTCATCTCAGTAGAAGCAGAGTACATGGATTGTAGTCAAGCATATTGTGACACTATCTGGATGAGGAAGATTCTTGTTGGGTTATTTGGTCAGATAATGGATCCGACTGTGATTTATTGTGACAATAAAAGTTGTATCAAACTCTCTAAGAATCCAGTTTTTCATTATTGATCCAAGCATATTGACATCCGGTATCACCATATATGATATTTTTTGTAGAGGAAGATCATATTGCTGGAATACACTCCTACATAGGAATGAGATGTAGATATTTTGAAAAAATATTTTTTAAGAGGAAAATTCGAGTTGCATGGAGGCATGATTAGGGTATCTAATAATCCCTTTATTATTGTGAGGGAGTGTTAAAAAAGCAACAATAAATTCCTAATTTAATTTTCCCTTGAATTAAGTTAATAGAAAATAAAAATTCCACATCACTAAACAACTTGAATGAGTTAACTGAGTTGTTATCACTCAGTTAGCTTAGTTAATTCGATTCGGGTACATGAACTTGAGTTTTGTATAGTGATTCCTAAAGTTTGGGACCCTAGGTGATCTGAATGTGATCGATTAAGTGTTGAGGTAGTTTGATTAGTTTTTCATTAAGATTGATTGTTAACTAAAGAGATATTTAAAGTGAAAGATGACATAAACCAGCAGAAAATAAATGATTAAAACACAGCATAAAATAGAGAGAATAAGAAGCAAACTATCGAGTCCTCTTTAGCTCTAGCTCCGGGTCACACACAATGTTGGTGTTGCTTGGGAAAATTTGACCAACATAACAATGTGATCACCATTTCTTCATCTCTTGGTGGGTTTATATAGGTGAGATTCAAATCCTCCTTCCCTCCCTTGGTACATGATGGATGGTGACCCAAGGGAGAGGTGTGATTCCATTGTGTGCTCAAATATTCTTTTGTATGCTCACATAATGTCTAAGGAGGAGCTGGTGGCTGTCCTTAGACGGCTTTCACATAAGGAGTAACTGTCCTTTGCTTGGTGTGGTCCCGGAAAGCGACTTTTTTCCATTTCTAGGAATGCGCGCTTATTGGGAAAAAAGGCGCACAGAAGGCGCTCTTCTCGAAGGATAAAGCACGCATTTGAGCATTTATGATTAGTTCAAATCTGATTTTATCATAACCTTAGAGATTTTAAATACTTCTTGATTCCATAATGTATTCCTATCCTGTAAATCCTTGGGCTCGACATTAATTGATGTCATCTTCTACTGTACGATTTTCCAGTGTTAACAGATGCCCCCTAATGTGTGAGGTCTAAGAAGAACTGTATAGCCAAAATACATTATAGTTTCTTTTCTGTATCATACGCAGAGAGAGAGAGAGAGAGTTCTGCATGTATTTTGGAATTGACAACACCTTGCACCATTTCCGAGATCCTCATAACCTAAAGGACCCCCTACAAGAAGACAAAATATACAACATATTTACAAAATTTCAATGAGGCGGGCATGTCCCATGCTCATGATGCTATGGCTAGTTAAACAAAATTGACAAATACATGTGTTATCTGTGTCACTACTGTGGTAGTGATGCTAGTGGTTGTTAACGACGACTATTGACGCCCTCAATGGCATTTTTTCTTTGACGATAGGTGGAATGTGGTACCCATATGCATAATCCTGGTATGGCATATCACTGTGCCATGTACGCATATGTACTGGCTGGGACCTTCCCATGTAAGCATTGTTGTCAAAGACGCTTACGGTGGCACGGGTCTTCGACAGATCTGATCAAAGTGCAATGGTTGTAAGGTATGATACCATCGTGAGATGAAAACTTTTGCTGTGGTTCAATGTCAGGAGGATCGATGACATCTATGGACAATGATGTCTCCCATAGTGCCACCCGAGGATATCCCTTTGCATGGGGAGGGGTCATCCAAGTTACCACTTCCTTTTTGGAAAAGAGGTGTTGAGGTCAACAAAATGGAAGCCTTAACCGAACCATGGGTTGCTAACCTGAGGGGTCAGGGATCGAGATATGATGGGTTTAACATAGGCATTTTGGTGAGAGGTGACTGAAAATGGACGATGGGGATTCAGTGGCCCGAGGTCGAAGTATACTTGAGCAGCTTGGCGGTAGTCATAGGTATTTCTGAAGGAAAAATCCCTTGAGTCAGTAGGACTTCCAGGGTGGGTGTGAACCGGCTATGAATGTCGGGGTGGTGTGTGCATGGGGTGAGTGAGATACTTTGACCAAGTGGAATGAGGGACTCCTTCCATGGGAGAAAAGGTGAAATATGAGGGCAAAGTGACGAAGGGCATCATTTGCAGTCTTTGTACACTTACCAAAAGAATAAAATAATGGGGTTTGGTTTGTACAAAACACAGAGACGAGAACCCCCAAAAAATGAAAGAGGGTCACTCACTGAAGGTGTGAGGACAATGTTTTGCTGGGGGTAGGTGTCCCATTGGTTGGTATCATGTGCGGGGTTGATGAAGCAGAAGATGTCGCAGATGGGATTATGCTGATGGAGGTATGGCGGGCCAAATGCGGTGCGCAGAGGTGCGCTTTCAATCTGCTTGTACAACCTAATCATCCGGGAAGGGGGTTGAGTTTGAATGTTGAACTTGACCTTATGCATGATATATGGATGGGCATGAGGTGCTTCCTGGACTAAAATGGTATGGCCATGGCGTCACTTGTGGGGTGATGTATGGGTCTACTTTGGATGACGATCGCCATGGAGGGGAGGCTCTACTGACCAACGCAGATGTTTATCATATGTAGGGTGAGGTGACAATAAACATGGTCGGGTATGAGGAACCTATGGTTTATTTCTGATGGAAAAATGATGTCAGGATATGCAAAGTTCTTTGGGACTCTATCATCCTAAGGGTAGAATGATACCTGCTCTGGAACTTTCAACGAATGGTGTTGTGAACGATTTGCGGGTTCTTCCTGCAAAAACAACTACCTCAAGTGAAATCATCTTATTTTCATCCAATATTATTGAAAAACATGAATTTTGGCAAGGAAGATGGGAAGGTGCATACCTGCCGACAATGAAAAAGTTATTTTTCAAGAAAGTGAATGTGGGGCATCGCTTTCATTCGCCATGGCATACTGATGATGGACCTTATGATCTCTTGTTATTGACCTCCAAAGTTCTGGGAAAGGGTGATAAATATGGGATTATGGCCCTAATCCTATTCATTTGTACTTGCTGAGTGTTGGGAGATTAGAGGTGATTGCAGAGCCTTTCTTGCCTTTGTGGTCAGCCTGTGTACCTAGGATTAGTGATATTATGCTGAGGTAACTTCCACGACATCCTGCATTTCAATTTTTTCAGTTTGATGATGTAGGGGGCCGTACAAGTTAGGGTTGTACGGCCTCAAAGGGACCTTTTTTCCTGAGATTGCGCGAGCGATCTAGGCAAAGATGCGCCCCTCTTGCGCTTATTTCTAAGGGACAGATGCACGAGGGCATGTTGTTCCCTCCTTTTTGCGCGCAAGAGCACTTCTATGAATGAAACAGGTGGGCAAAGGGCAGGGTTTTTGTCCCTTTTGATGTTTTCCTCTGTACTGATGGGTGCCTGTTGCTTGGTAGGTTGGTGTGGAGAGAGAGAGATTGGCCCGAGATTCGGACCGCTCTGGCTACTAATGCTGGGGCGTGTCATCATTTGACTACATGGGGCCTTCTGAAATTTGCTGAGAACGAGTTCCTTCAGTCACAGGACCGATTGTTATGTTATATTATACAAAATTGGTGGAGGAGGTGCAATATGTTCGTACTGAGGGGGACGAACTTGATTATCCGTCCAGAGACGGATATATACTTCGTGACCAGGTTACTACCTCAGGGTGAGGCACTGAGGTATCTACTCCCTGCTGAGAGAGTGAACATAGACAGGTTCCGGAGGAGGCATTATGGTGGGGTGCCTCTTACTGAGGGGTGCATCAATATTGCATCAGTGACAGATGTGGCCGAGCGGTGTGCTTTGACCATTATTGTGCGACTGGCGGGGTCATTTGCTCTGCATCGGGCATCAGGCCCACAGGTGGGAGTTTTACGCTGCTTGAGGAACGAGCATTTTTTCGATTTTTCCCACTTATGTTTTGATGGTATGGTGTCGCAACTGAATAGGGTCCAACGTGGATCCAAATCATTTGCATACACTAGCATCTTGTGCAGAATTCTGTACGACAGGGTGGTGATGTTGAGGCTTGTTGTGGCAATGCCTATTGGGGGGCCGAGGGAGCCGCGCATGAGGAGCTAGGCACCAGTGATGCCACGCGGTGGTGGTGGCATGGTGGGTCGTTATTATAATGACACGACAGAGGCCTAGTTCGAGGCCAACCCATAGATGTTTTTGCCATACCCGTATGCAGGGATGGACTTTCAAGGTGATCCAGATATCGGTCTCCCTTTTGGTTATGTTTGGGATCCCACAGGTATGTGCTATATTTATGCATTCGTTCGAGTTTTTATGTACTTATGTGTTTTGGTATCGACACTAAAATTATTTTGGTTACTCGTGCAGATGTTGGTGAGGTGGGATGCCCAGTGGCCCAACTGGAGGATCACGACCTTAGGGTGGTCAGGGGGGAGGTGGCGCAGGTGGACCGGGTGGTGGTGCTGGTGGACCTGGCGGGGGTGGTGTTCGCCCTTCTGTTGAGGGCAACAGCTCGGCTGCAGCTGAGGTAGTGGCCGAGCGAGCTCGTGTAGATGCAGCTGAGGCGCGCATTGCAGCACTTACAACTCAGGTGGCCATTCTAGAGGATTTCTGGGGTCAAGTGGACCGCTTGACCCAAGGGTTGCCTGCTCAAGGTTTTATGGATGAACTCGAGGAGGTTTGGCTAGAGACGGTGATGGAACGCAAGAGGGATTATCGGCCCACTCTACGACAGGTAGCTATTGCAGTGGCGACAGTAGCTCCAGTGCTGGCACCAGGAGCAGTGGTGGGCCCAAGTGCTCCTCTTGAGGGGGCACCCCCCTAGAGTAGTTTTGTACACAGGGAAGGCACCCGTTATGAGGATGCTTCCCTTATTTTTTTGACGACCTTTGTATCTTTAGGCTGGCCAATGGGCCAGTGATACTATTTTTGTACTCGGCTACACATGTTTTTGATATATATATATGAGAGATCTTTTTGCGGCTCGACATGGTGTGTTGTATATTTCGTTTTATGTATTTTGTGTTATGCTTATGGATATCTATGTTTTTGGTTTTTATGTATGATGGTTTCTTCGTGATGCATTCCAGTCTAGGATATTATTAGTTATGCGATCAGCTGCTTGGTTTTGATTCCTTAATACATGTGAAAATGTAATGTAATCAAATTGTTTGCTTAATCTTTTGGCACAAAAATATTTTCTAAACAGGTTTGCGTCTCTGGTTTTAAATGTTTGGTTTAACTGCGATGCTAATAACTAGGAATTGAGGTAGACATGCATATGGAAGATGCCTTGATGGAGGGCCTCACACATAAGTCCGATAATGGTGTCATATTCTGCCTGATTGTTGGTTGTTGATCCGATGCACACGCCGTTTGAACACTGTGGTGATTGGTCAGGGTGGTAGATGACCCAAGCAGCTGCAGCTAAGTTTTGAGACCATCGCGATGCTCCATCAACAAATCTGAAATAGGATTCAAGTTGGTGATCCATGGTGGCACTTTGAGCGTGTATAGGTGTTTGGGTCAAAAATATTTTGGTGTTGGGATTTTTGTGTACCCTAACTCTAGGGGATAAGGGCTACTGGGGCCCTTATGGGTATAACTTCTTGAGGTAAAGGTCATTGACAAGGTTCGTGAGTTAGGTCCCGTCCGGTTCCGTCAAGATGTATGCCCCCTGTTAGAGGCAATGTTTGATGATATAGGGTCCTTTCCACAAGGTTTCAAACTTTCCTAGCCCTAGGGCCTCTTTTGCGACATTGTAGCAAAGGACTAACTCTGCCTTGGTAAATGAGCGAGGGGTGATGTGGTGGTTGAATGATGCTTTCACCCTTTTCTTATGGGCCTCATTGTGTTGCAGTGATTGTCGCCGACATTCGTCAACTAGTTCTAGTTGTACTAGGAGTTGTTCTAGAGGATGGGTGTCATCAAGGAGTTCGATGGTGGCGTGAAAGTTTGGGATATTATGGAAATCAATGAGAAAGCGCAAGGTACCTTGGTCTTTTGCAACAAGAGTAAAGTGGAAATCCCGGGACAAGGGGGTTGTTGGAATCCTATCTTGGGAGTGCGATGATACAAGTCGTATGTGGTGAATTGTGTCAGTAGCATGCGGCGGGGGAAGGATCTTGGTAATGGAGTCCTGTGTGAGCCTAAGGTCAGATTTCCCGCTAGGATAGTCAATTTCCGATAGGTGGAAGTTGTTTTTATCACAGAGGTGCCTGAATGCTTTTAGCAGCGGGCATACCTCTGGATTGTGATCATGACCGGTGCAAATGGTGCATGGTATCAGAGCGTTGATAGAGTAGATAGTGTGAGATTCTACCCTACTCGTTGTCCCAGATGTGGACGCTTGGAAAGGGTAGGTCTTGGACGAGGTCGCCTGCTGCTTCCATTTTTGCATCGTAGGTTGAGACTTGCCTTCCTCTTTGGTGGATGGTTGGCTTAATGCCGCTCTGTCTGCTCTTAGCTTAGCGAGATGTGCACACTTGAACGTATGATGAAAGTGTGAGAAAATTCGGCAATAAGTGTGTGTGATCCTCTCTTGATTAGAGAGAATTTTTTGAGGGAGAGGTGAGACTATGCGGAGACTGTTTACAAGGGGCTTGAGTTCTCTGCATTGGTTGACTCGGTGGTCATTCAGATCACATAGGCCGCATGTTATCCTAGGCTTTGCCTGGGGTACATGCGGTTGGTGTGTGGTCTTATCAAGCTTGACACACCATTGCAGTGGTGGGTACATTGAGCCAGCGATGTATCTTTTATGCCATTCCTATAGATTGCCCATTCTCTTTTCTACGGCATTAATCATGTCGATAGTGGGATGGATCCGTGAGACATAAGTACAATGTATTTCATAATGATTACCCTAACATATCAGGAAAAATATCCGTGATATGGGGGTCCCATCGTGCTTGGTCCGAAGCTAGGTGAGGAACCAACGTCGCAACGCTGCTAAATCGGGGCAGTGGACAACTATATGGTCTATCTTTTTTGCATAATTTGCATGAGGGTGTGTTTCCTGAAGTGTCGTTAGGGGTAACTAAGGGTTCCTTGCTAGGTCATTCTTCAGCAGATAAGAAAATTATGGACCCACTCATCTCCTTTGCTTAGGTCATGGAGCTACCAGTGCACTCGGCATCCATATCTTCTTCTTGGGAAAGACGAACTATGGCTGAGCGGAGGCTAGCAAGGGCTAGCCAGAAGCGAGGTATGTAGTGACAATCCTCCAACAGGTGATTTTCAGCGTATAACGAACATGTGAATTGTGCTGCCATAGCCCTACATAGTAAACCCTTTCGATTGGATACCATCTGTGAATGAGTTCCAATGCGGTACACTCTTCGAGGTAGTGGCCACGTTCGTCGCATAGCGTGCAACATATAATGGGCATTACTGGGGACCACTCTATGAATCTATGCTCCTCTTTCAAGTATAGGATGGTACGCAGCTCGTCATTGATAGACTGGATAGAGGGATCCTCTTGATAGGATCGCTCGATCGCGTGTAGGGTGTCTCTATATCATGGTATTTCTGGACAATGGTGGGTATAGTGCCCATAGGTGTCACAGATAGCGCATTCGTGATTGGTATGCAGTAGTTTTCTTGTACTTTTGGTGACAAGTTCCTTTTTATGGGAACGTCGTGTCGAGGTGCCTGCTTCGCAGCCGAGGAGTGGTTTTAATTCGTCAAAATCTGGACATATGTGGGTAGGGTGTCCTGTGACATCACATATAGTGCAGGCTGATGACTCCCTTTGCATGGTGGGGGTCACCTCTTTCTTTCCTCTCTTGGAGATTTTCTTAGCCATGGTCACATGTTTTGCAATGGGAATTTCCCTTGTGGGGGTGGTTTTGACCGTTGCTTGGGTAGGCTGGGGCTCCTCAGGACTGGGGGGCTTTAACCCAAATGCAGTAACGTTGGTGGCTACTATTCCTGAAGGGGGAATGAGGTACCAAAATAGGAATGCCAACGATATGTTGGGTAACACGAGTGTTGCCAAAACCTGCTAGGAGATGAAGCCAGGAGGTGGGTAGAGAAAAGGGGTTTGGGAGGTGATGTAGACTAGAGAGGTTGTCATGGCTGATGCCTCGATGTCATTACTACTTGAGTCCATGTCTTCACTAACCTCGGTGCTTGATGTAGACATCATGCATACTGGGGCGTCTATGGCATCGGGCAATACCTCAGGGATAATGGGAGGATCTCCTAGGAATGACCCTAGGAAAGACAATGGTTTGAATTGGCCGGGGCCATATTCTTGATACTGTAAAAGACCATCTGTGGTTGTATCTACCTAGGGTGGAATTACATCTGTGTTGGTTAGGGGACGCTTTTCACTATGCGTCAATTGGTCTGCCGTAATGATTTGATCCTCGTGGGGGAACATCATGATGCGGAAGACGGAGGACGTTATCGCAGACATGGCGTACATGTAACTCTACCCAAGGAGTATATTGTAATCCAAGTGAGCTTGCAAGACTTCGATGTCTATGTGGACCGTCTTGTTGACTAAGCAGACCAGTACATTTTGGAAGAGACTGACGGGGGTCGAGGGACGACCGTCGTATGCTATAAGTGTGATGACAGAAGGTTTGAGTTTGGGGGCTCCTAACTTCTGCGATACATTCTTCGACATGATGCATGCGGATGCACCCTCGTCAATGACACATCGGTGAAAAATGATATTCTATATCAATACTGGTATCTGGAAGGCGACCATGGAGGGAAGCCTAGGGGTGGCTTTGTCTAAGTCAAAAGCCATCATGCGCATGTCGGTAGGGTCAACAACGCCTAATGCGGAAATTAGGTCTTTTCATTGCTTTGGGCACAACTGTAGTACTTCCAATGCGGACATAGCAGCAGGTGATTGAGCTAAATTGTCTATGATGCTATAATTGTGGGCTACTTTGGAGTAGTTACCTGCTCGCCTATTAGGCCCTTTTACCATTTTTTGCAATGGTTCCAAAGGAATTTTTAGAATGGTTAAGGGCGCAGTCGGTGTGCTCATACTAGCCCCTAACGTATTGGTGTCTAGTGGGGTGTCATAGCTACGATTCCAAGTTTTGAAAAAAATTTCTTCCCCAGCCATGTAAATTTCATGGTTGCTTTTCCCGGAATCATCTGGGTTTTGTTGCTGAGTGCTGATTGTTCCTTGATTGGGGAAGGTTTCTTGCATCACCATAGTTTTTTGGGAAGATCCTCCTTGTCCTCGGTTACTCTACAGCTTTTTAAGCTCAGGGAGTTCGGGACAATGGTGGGTATAGTGCCCGTACTCACCACATATTGAACAAGAATGGTTTGTTCGTAGAGGTGGCCTTTTGCCTTGCCTTTGGGCAGTGCTTGGCTCCTAGCTCTGATTTCAGTTGGAGTTACCTCTAGCCTGGGATTGCGGTGGGCGCTGTTGGTTGTTGCCCCCCTGTCCAGGGTTCCCTTTGGGCTTAATTTTTGTCTTTTTCTTAACCACGTTAGGAGGGTAGTTCTCCTGAAAATATTGGTGCGGTTGATTTTGGGACAGCTACACAAAGTTATCTTGTGCATTGTTTTGCGTAGGTGGGTTGTGTACTTGGGACTGAGCATAATGTTGTCCCATGTTTGCACCTGGCCGTTGGGGGGGAGCTCTTCCATTAGTCTTTCTTCCTGTGTACTGGGTCCCCTTAGCTAGAGGATAAGGTACTCCTTGGTGATACGCTTGTGCCCTATTAGTCAAATTTTGCTACTGCATATGATGACTTTGAAATCCAGGTTGAGACATGTTCTGGATAGACCCATGTGTGTAACCGGGATTCTAACTGCTGCTGCCTAGGTACCCTTGGGTCATTAACCCAATAAGTCTATTTGCAGAGTTAGACGTGCCTCGAAATTCTTGGTAAGACTGCAGGTGCAGGGCGTTAGGCAGGATATTTTATATGTATCATGACTGCGTATAGATCAATTCAAGCTGTTGGGCTTTACTGATTGTGTCCTCTTCGGATGTGGGGTTGCATTGTGCCACATCCTTTGAAATCTCTGTCGTAATAGTTTTAAAGAATAAATCTAAAAGGACTTGGTCGTCGAGTTTAGCTTTTCATAAACTACGACGCCACCTCCATTCATGGAGATGATCTGAAATATGGGTGGAGGGGGATTGTCTGAAATGAGTTAGTAACTCCATTCCCGAATCATGGTGAATGGGTAACTAAAAGTATATGAGGAACGCGGTGGTGAGGGCACTAAAGGTTCCATGTGAAGCAGGAGGTTGCTCCACGTACCATTTCGCGGCCACTCTCGTAAGAGTGCATTGAAATAGCCTCAATCGAATAGTATCGTCAATGATGCTATTCGATGAGCACCACAGGTGAAAGGTCATTATATGATTTCCTAGGTCTTCCGCTTGCTTGCATTCAAACTTTAGTATGTCCAAAGGGAGCTTCATGGGCATGGGAGGCCAATTAGGGTCGTGTGCGATGGGGTCATTGGTGAGCTTGGTCAAATCTAGTAGATTAAACACTGCTAAGAAGGGTGACTAGGAGATTGACGCTATGGAAACATGTGAAGACACGAAGTTCTGGTTAGAACGAGGGTTAGTCTGTGATGTACCCTGTTGTGAATTCAGCTGGCTTCTCGTATGGGATGCGCTCCTCTGCCCCCGAGGGGATGAGGGGGGAGTGATGTGCGGTGTGTTGTTGGGAGACCGATTAGGGTTCCCAACTAAGGTTGCTCCAAGAAAAGAGGAACCAACAACTATGGCAACATTCCGTCTTTGACACCTAAACAGCGAAAGACCTGGAACCCCTCCCGATAATGGGGGGAGGTCCAAAAGATGCCTGGACCGATGAGGTTCCATTGGAACCGTTTGAGTGTCGACCATGTTAGGTTTTGGAAAATTTTTGAGAGGATTGAGTCTGTGATCACGAAAAATTTATGGCCACATACATAAAACAAAGCGAAAATGAAATGAATTTTCCCTTTAACTTAATATATGTGATCAATCAAGAAAAAAATGGTTTTGTTTGTTTGCACGTGATACTCAAAATCCTAGAAGAACTATTACATCCTCACACACTCAAAAGTAACTGGGCCTTGAGAATATTTCTTGCGAGTTTTGGCACAACGTCCCGTAAGAGCTGGTGACGCCCCCAGTTAGTTGAAGAGAATCAACCAAGGTAAGGGTAGAGGGTCTGGCGCTTGCCTGCACCGTCACCTATAGGGTAAAGGATGCCCTAGTTTTGGCCATTAAGAAACACCATCCCACCTAAGCGTTTGAGTCTTGGGCTTCTTGGTAGTCAACTAACAATACCTAGTATCAGCCGGGTCAGGTAGCCCCAACTGATATTGCACGCACCGCGCCTAAGCCTAACCCCCTCTGAATCAGGCCTCTGCCGTGCTCGGGTTTTCTTTTCCATGGGATGATGGGTGGATTTTAAAGCTCCCTAAATACACAACTTCTATGTTTCAATGTGAAGTGTGATCAAGGCGGCTTATTGGATGCCTACCCCCTTGATCCTAACTTAATCTATAAATTCTCTTATGGCCCCTATGGGGAGAATTTAGTGAGTTGGTTTAAGTTATTTTTAGGTGGCTTTCATTTCTTAGTGGGTGAATGTGTGTGAGCGTATGGTGAACAATATCATAATTTTAGCATATGGATATTGGTGATCATTTACAAAATTCCCCTAGTTAAACTATGTGACGTTGTTCCTTGCTAAAATGGAAAGCATTTGCGGATAATGGGCTGCTTCCAAATCTTCCTAGTTAGTCTATGTGAGTGACTAAATGGAGATGGTGAATCACAAATGTAGAGTGTTCATATGCTTGTCTAGGGTTACCAAATGGTGCAAAGATAGCATAGATTACTTGCTCTAATTGGCGATTCAATCCTAGTCCCGCAATTTCCTAAATGTAAAAATTGAATTTAAACTAAACAATTTCTACACTAGCTTATGCATGTGTGGTCTTGAGCCACTTACTTGGACTAGTTAAACTAAGTGTGCATACCAGAATTTGCAAAAAACATAAACTTTTTGAAAAGCAATGGTTAATTCACTCCCTACTTAAACTATGTGAACACCTTTTGCAAAAACCAACTTAAATGAAAACTAAATAAATGCCTACAAAAAGCAGCAAAAAGTGAGATCTCAGAAGCTGTGGGGTATCAACACAGGTGTTGGCAGATACATTAGGGGCTGCCCAACACACTTACAAGAAGAAAAAATGTAGGAAATAGAGAGAAAAAAATCTCTCTGCAATTTGCACACAAAATCCCTTGACAGGTGCGCTTTTCTGCGTGCAGGTCAATCCTGAATGCGAGAAATGCGCCTCTATGTGGAAAAATTGTGCGCAAAAATCCTGCAAGTAAAATATTAGGAGTTTTTTTCTTCAGTCTGTCACTTCAGTGAGTCTAGGGACTGCAGGATGGGTCTAAAGACTGTCATCTCCACTCTATCATAGACAAAGGGTCTCCTACAAAAGATGGGACAACCACATAAACTTGGAACACGTCAGTGGAGTCGCCAATCTTGTTGTGGTAGATTAGTCACACGAGTGTACGAAATCACACCAGCTTAGAGAGTGTGGTCTACTCTCTAAACTATTGGTAATAGGTAGAAAGTGGGGGGAGCTCAAAAGCATAAAAATTAATGGAAATAATATGTTGAAGTATGCTCTAGTTAAACTAAAACTAAAAACACAAATATACAGAAGCTATATAGAGAGTTAAAAATGATAATAATGCAAATGATGGCTCGATGGCCTCTTCTTATTAAACGTTTGAAATGGAGAAGAAATTTTACCCGCTTGCCAAAGGGCCCCTAGACAATGGCTCTAGGTCCCGATGTAAGGATTTTTCCTTCCAAGCTCTGCCTCTGATGCAGTCTCACTCTCTCTCTTTGTTATGGTGGACTAGAATGTTGGGTGGCCAACTATCAAGTCCTCTTTAGCTCCAACTCCAGGTCACACACAATGCTGGTGTTGCTTGGGAAACTTTGGCCAGCATAACACTGTGATCACCATTTCTTCATCTCTTGGTGGGTTTATATAGGTGAGCTTCAAATCCTCCTTCCCTCCCTTGGTACATGATGGATGGTGACCCAAGGGAGAGGTGTGATTCCATTGTCTGCTCAAATATTCTTTTGTGTGCTCACATAACATCTAAGGAGGCACTGGTGGTTGTCCTTAGGCAAATTTCACATAAGGAATAACTGTCCTTTGCTTGGTGTGGTCCCAAAAAGTGACCTTTTTCCATTTCCAGGAATGCGCGCTTATCGGGAAAAAAGGCACGCAGAAGGCACTCTTCTCGAAGGAGAAAGTGTGCATTTAAGCATTTATGACTAGTTCAAATCTGATTTTCTCAAAACCTTAGAGATTTTAAATACTTCTTAATTCCATAATGTATTCCTGTCATGTAAATCCTTGGGCTCGACATTAATTGATCTCGTCTTTTGCTGTACGATTTTCCAGTGTTAACAATGATGTTGATTCTTAAATTTTTGGATTACCATTCCCATTATTCTTATGAGAACATTTTAGTTTGAGAGCACCCTTGCACTTATTATGGGATTAGGAATACCCCCCTAGTTAAGAGGGAGTGTTAGAAAAATGTAACTAGGTTCGGTCTTAATAATCACTATTGTACTTATGGTATTGTATATTTCATGTAAAGATCAAAACAAGAAAAAGAATTATTATTTTATAAGCATGGGTTTCATGCTCAAACTATTTGGTTATCTAGGTCAACCATGTTCTCTAAGATTTTGGGATTTATTGAGTCAAAAGAATATTTTTCATAAGTCAAAATGTTGTATTAAAGTCAATTACCATTTGAAGTTTGAAAATAAAGTAGAAAAGGAAATTTATTTGAGTCAAAAATGTCACTTTTGTACCAACAAGACCAAGTCAGCCCTACTTCATCAATTCAGCCCTACAAGGGGAAATTCGACCTCCTGGATGTGTATAAATAGAGAGATCTCGACCTCATTTGAAGAACCAACCAAGAAAGTTGGATCTACAAGAAAAGAAGTGAAAAATTCAAGATAAAAACAAGCAAGAAAGCAAGAGAGAGAAGAAGAAGAAAATATAATTTTATGTCCTAAAATATACCCTACATCTCTCACACATGCAAATTTCTGAAGTTGTTTCAAGGACAAAGTTGCAGACTCACTATAGGTCTGAAATTCTAAAGTTGGGGGCTGAAATTCTGAAGCTTGAAGCAAAATTTCGAAGCTGGAAGAATTTTTGAAGGTTTTGACTTGTGTTGACTTTAACTTGTTGGAAGAGATTGTGAGGAGGGATGACTTGGGTCTTTTTGGAGGTCTTGGTCTTGTTGTTTGGGTATTGGATTCCTCATCTTCTTTGATTCTATAATAAGATAATAATTTTATGGTATTTCCCATTTGAGAGGTTTTTCCCTGGCTTGGAGCCTACATCTTGTGTGCATTATCTACTTTTGATCTTCATTGTTTATGGCTTTAGTAATTGTTTGATGCACATAACATAAAAAGTAATAAGAAGCCAACATAAATTCACAAGTAATTATCAAGTAAATAGAAATATCCTTAATTGTTTCCCATACCGATTTCTAAACAACCATGACTCAATTTGGGATTTCTAGCATTAAAACAATGTTAGTTCTATGTAAACAATTATGGTGTTGGAAATTGGGGCACCAAATAGTTTGTGGTTGATTGAATTTAATGTTGGAATTGGGAAGATCTAACAAAGAGAAGCACTCTTAATTATTCCATTTATTTGGTTTTTCAATTCCTTGGTATTTTTTTCTATGAAGTGCATGGGTTACAAAGGGGATTGGTTTGTTTCCTGGTAAATTTTAAGGATGGAAGTTTATCTTAAAGTTTGGCAACCTTGGTGAATATTACTAGTCCCTAATATCCAAATCTTTAAAAAATTTATGATAATTTTGTAAAAATGTTTGATTATAATTTTTTTTAAATGTTTAGATTTCTAATTATTTTATATTAGACAATATATAATACTGGAAAATTTTAAGGTAAAATAATTTTATACTATAAAATTTGGGCGAATTCATTTTTAGAAAAATGGAAATTGGAGAATTCTTTTTTTGGAAAAAGTAAGGACTATTAGCCCATATGTGAATATTAGCACCTAACATTTTCCTTGTTTGTTTCTAGATTTCTTTGCTAGTTAAGATTGTTTGAGTCTAAATATTATTATGGGGAGTCTTGCAAACCACCACTTAGAGTTTCATTTACTCCTAGTCAACTGTTGAAAACCACCACTTAGAGCTTCATTTACTCCTAGTGGTTCACACTATTGTGGTCAATATACTATTTATCTTGGCTCATATCACTTTCAAGTTGGTTTTTTATCTAATAAAATGATGCTTTAGGGTGGTAAGGCCTATAGATATGCAAGAGGTATTACTTTGTTTTCCTCTTGGGGATATTGAGTTCATCTTGATGTAGGGACAAAGTGATTTCTAAAGAGGTAAGATTTCATTGTTCTTGGAAGGCCTTTCCCACATTTCATGCTTGGGTTTTGTCCCTTCTTGAACCCTTTCATTTCTATTATTACTAATTCTTGGGTCAACATATTTTATCCTTCTTCTTTAGTTAAATCACTTGGAAACCATAAATTTTGATGCCAAAAAGGATATCCCTTCTAACAATATGAGGCGTGCCAATAGAGGAACCCCCAAGTAGCCTTACCTACTCATACTTCTTAATTCCTAACTTGCACTCAATTTAATTCCATGAAGGAAACTTTAAATTCCCAATTTCAATTTTCTGACTCAACTAAACATGAGATATATATAATGATGACAATATAAAGAGAAAAAGGCATCGAGTCACTAGAGAAAAATTGGAAACAAAATTCAAGAAATTGATTACTAATTTAGGTTTCTTGAGGATTCAATACATTAAAAACTTTTGTCTCATAGAAATGTACTGGATGAACAAGGTGTTCCTCACCTAGATTGTAAAAAACGGATAGTGAACAAAAAGATGTTCTACATAGATTCACAAATTGAACATCATGGATAAAAACTTTGATGCACTTTCTAAAGAGATTTTCAATATACATATCATGGTCAATAACCAAGTGGAATTGGTAGTTCACTTCATGGGCACAAATGGCCATTTCCTAGTAATAGAAGGTACCTAAACAAATCCCAATTGTTTGAAGAAAGATTAGGAGGAGCAAATCCCCAAGTGATTCTGTCAAAAACAAGAATTGGGTTAACCAATTTAACTTATATTTTAGCCTCATTTTGTAAATATGAAAAGTGATAATGACATCCTTAATCAACAATTTTTTATTTCTCTTTTTTGTTAAATAATAATCTAAAATGAATAGTTTCTAGTTAATTTCTAGTTTTTTCAAAATGCTTAAGCACTATTTTGAAAAGAAAATGATAATCACACAGTGTTACGATCCTAGTTTTTTAAATATCAAGCCACAACTAAGGTCACTTATAATTTTTTTTCTTCCATATAAAAATTAAATAATTTTAAAAATATCCAAATTTAATTTTTTTAAATAAAAAATTAGTTATAAAATTATTTATCCATAAATTATATATAATTACTCCAGATGCGGATGTTAGTTTTGGGTGATGGGACGTCAGTCCTTATGCGACTCCCGAAGGAGCTCGTGTGGGGTGGCCATATGGCCCCCTGCACATTCATTTACGATGCCTTAACTCCGCCAGCTTGCATGGTATTAATTCCTCCCGCTTGGCTTTTACTCCAACCCACTCTGCTCGTCCGACCTGCGATGGTGTTTGTCTTTGGTTGTTCGGCTTGCTACTGTGACAATTGTGGCTCCCCATCTCCTCTGAGTGGTGCCTGCCCTCCTGGTTGTGCTGAGCCTAGCGCTCACACACAAACAGGGCACCTCTGCACGCTCCTTGGATGCTTGGAAACGCTGCCGGGACACCACTTCACCCAAAGTGTTTTTTGTTGTGATAACTCCTTTCATCGTGCTCAGTCTGTTGGTATTTGTAGGTTACCTTCGCTCTTTTCCTGCTCTACCTATCAAAGGCACTCCCAGCCCGCCTCTGCTTCCATGCTATGCCTTCACAATAGAATGAGATGCCGGCATGGCTCTAGCAGGGGCCATGCTACCCGCTCTCGGCCCTCAACCAGCTTGAATTCTGATTCCTCCTCAGAAGAAACCACGTGGGATCATTACTCAGAGACATGCAATATTAGAGGCCAAACCCGCCATATAGGAAGTGTCCATTTCGCCCAGCCAGCTCTGCCTCCCTCTGTCGACCCTCCCAGACCTGCAGTCCCCCCTTCCTCCCGTGTGTCAGCCAGTATTCCCCTGCGTCAGCCAGTATTCCCCTGCGTCAAAATTCTTAGAGAGCAGATTTCCGCTTTGAATGTTCTCTAGACAGGCCCGTTATTACAGCTTTTGTCACTGTGACTCTCAGAGAAGAGTCTTCTCACCAAGCCCCCTCCCCTGTGCCCTACCCCCTTCCCACTCCGGTCAAGAATGATGCCATGAGCTCTGAGACGCCCGTCGATATCGTTCATTCTGCCCAAGGCAAAGAGCACAAGCAGGAAGATGCTGTAGACAAGAAAGGTGCGCCCAAGGAAGACAAGGTAGACAGCAGGGACGAGTATTGGTGCAGAATTGTGGAGGAGCCGCTGTCCCCAAATCATGATCAATGATTCTCATGGCCTTCAGCTTTCATGGGTACTACTGTTCAATCATTTTGGGAATTTTTTGTTTCTCTGTCTCAAGGCTCAGCTGAAAATGCTGAATGTTATCTTTAGCATATATTTTTTTGCTATGTCAAACTGTATGGACTTTGGGCCGGTTTCCCTTCTAAGGGCGGCCAAACTGCTTCTTAAAGGATTGGTTTCCCACTCAAGGTAGTCCAGACTTTTTTTGTACATCATGGCTATCAAGCCCAGCATTCAAACTTTCACAGCTGACGTTGAGGCAGTTTTGTACCAGTAAATTATACAAATAGAATTAGTATTATTTAGAAAAAAAAAATTTATATATAATTAAGAACCATTTCATACTTGTCAAACATTTAATATATAATTATTATTAAATTTATTTTTCAATATAAAATAATAATTCAAAAATATATAATTATTATTAAATTTATTTTTCAGTATATAATAATAATTCAAACCCATTATATATATATATATATATATATATATATATATATGGATGTGAGGGTTGGGGTTGCAGCATCTCTAAAGAATCCTGGAGAAAGATTGAGCAAATCTAGAAGCGTTTTATAACCTATAATCTTAAAATTAAAAGCAATACACCCTATCCTATTCTCCTTATAGAAGTGGGTCTTTCCCCTATCGAGAGCCTAGGCATAATTGTGTTTGATACACATTGTCAATATAGGAGACCATAGATTTGCTTAGCTTCAAATTGCGCCAAAACTACCTAAGGTTTGAACTAGGTTGGCAAGACATTGCATATATTAAACCATTGGGAGATCGACTAGAATGTTGCATTGCAAAACATTAATAACATTAAAAAAAATGTTACTTCTAAGTTCAAAGAAAAAATGTGGTGTGAGAAAGATCTAGTAGCTAAAAGAAAATTAAGATATTATAAGGAGGTCATCAACCCCACCCTAGAAGATCAAAAGTATCTCTTTGTTTTAACTAGCTCAAAGAAGAAAATTAATATAGCTAAGATTAGAACGAACTCTCATGAGCTCCATAGTGAAACAGGTCGTTGGACAGTTCCTAAAACACCATGGATGGAAAGGATCTGCCATCTCTGTGAGAATATGAACATCGAGGATGAAAATCACTTCCTCTTAGAGTGCCCCACGTACAAACACATTAGAGCTCAATTTCATAATCTTTGTTGCAATACTGACCTTCCTAGTCTTTTAAGATGTCAAAATTATAGTGAGCTAGGGAGGCTTCTCTCCAAGCTTTTTGAGCATAGGAATAAAATCTTAAATCAAATTAAATAACTCTTTTATTTAGGTATGATAGACCAAATTTTGGCCTCAGTGGACGTTAACCATCATCATCATCATCATATATATATAACAATAATATATATATATATATATATATTAAATTTGAAAAAAATAATAATAACATTAACATAGAAATATAAAATACTATTTATAAATTTATTTTAGGTAATTCTAAATATATATATTATAATTTTGAAAAGAAATAATTTATGGTGTAAACCAAATTGGGAAAGTTAAATTTATTAAGGGAAATTTTCATCATTGTTTTATAAATAAAAATATGATTAATATGAGAAGGTTTTCAGTATAATATGATATGAAAAAATTAAAATTTTAAATAATAAAATATAATATGTTTTTAAATGATTTATAAATTTTTGTAGATATTTTATTGGACAAATTTGTTAATTTTATATTTAAAAATATGAAATTCTATATTATTACAGCTTTATTAGATTGTTGGATTTATTAATAGTCCATGCATGCAAATTAAAATTATGCATGAAATAGAGAAGAAAAAATAAGTATTCACACGTACATTTAACACAAGATACACTCTAGGAACTCTTTTCGGGAGAAAAACCTAGCTAGCAGGTGAGGTTGGTCCACTCTCTTTCTTTGAACGGAAATACAACAAACATACATTTAACACAAGATACACTCTTGGAACTCTTTTCGGGAGAAAAACCCAACTAGCAGGTGAGGTTGGTCCACTCTCTTTCTTTGAACGGAAATACAACTGTGAGTACAAAAAAGTATGGCTTGTGGACCATGGACTGGTATAGTGCACAAATCCTATGTGTGTGCTTTATCTCCTATCTCTCTCATCTATTTTTTTCTTAGCTATGGAACAAATTCACTCGAAAGAATGGAACCCATTTTCCTCCTAATGACCCGATTATAGCACAACCCGATATCCTAGTAATGTGTAGCTTTGACTACCTCAAATCTTAACAAAAATTACAATATAGAATCTTATAGAGTCTTCTACATCATAATCACATGGCTAACATATTTTCCATGAATATTGGGTGATGACATGGCATCCTCTTGAATTATGGTGGTGAAAACAAGAATGTCAACTTCGAAGTGGCATGACTTTCAGATACAGACTCTGATTGATGTGATGATTATGTCGTTGGAAAAGTTTCTATGTGTAGAATAGTATGAAAAAGTGTGATGATAAAGTGACAAATTTTTACCCCCAAAAAATGTTATTTGATCTCTCAAAATGCAACTGGAAGGTTTCAGACCCTATTTTGTCAAATTGGATCCAACCAGTAACAATGGTCCCATGAGTTGATTGCTCCACATTTCCACTCTGAAAGCATCAAGATGGATTAAAAAAAATATAATGATCCAATCTAGATCATAAAATATTTGATATTATGAAAAATAACATAGAAAAAAAATGATTGATTTTAAAGTTATAGTTAAGTTAAACATCAAATTGATGTATAATATTAAATTGGTGGATAAGACAAACAATATAATGATCCAATCTAGATCATTAAATATATGATATTATGAAAAATAATATGGAAAAAAAAATGATTGATTTTAAATTTATAGTTAAGTTAAACATCAAATTGATATATAATATTAAATTGGTGGATGAGAGATCTTTGTTTATTTGAAAAGGGTTCAAATTATTGTATGAGATGGCCTTGTATGTGGGATAATGTATTCACTAAATTAATGTATCAGACCTCCTATTTTATGGGAAAATGGTCCTAAATTTACAATTGCTAAATTCTACAAAGATATGCATACACTAACCCCTTCTAAATTTGAGTCGATAACCTTTTAAAAAAAAATACTTACTCTTAACCATTAAAAATAGTCAAATTATATTTAATATTAATAGCATATAAATTACTTAAATAAAGCCAAATTTCATAATTTTAAATTTAAACATAAATAATTAATTTCTCAAGTACATTAATATTTCATAAAATATTAAATTAAAATTTTGATTTTTAAATAATATTTACGTTTTACAATTGATTTTAACACTTCCTAGGTGGGTAGTCAACATACATCGACCACACCACAGTTATGGAAATTCCCCTTCATCATACAATGTATGTACATGTTGGGTGCACTAGACAATTGATTACATGATATGATATTGAGAAGAGAAAGCATTATAAAAAATTTATAAAAAAAAACACATTTCATAATTGTAATTCATTTTAAATAAGATATATTTTTTATATTGTATATATATATAAAAAATATCTATATATATATAATGGTTTTGCAAAGTATTATTAAAAATTAATAATAAAAACAGAGAAGTTAATAATAAGAACAAATTTTATTTTATTAGGAGCTGAAAAGGATAACAAATTCTTTCTAATTACTATGTGTATATGTATGTTAAACTCACTTATAAAAATAGAGAATAATTAAGATAAGTGTGAGATACATGTTGCTCAAATGGTACAGATATTAATATATTGTGTGTCTCTTGGTTTTCATTTTCCCAGATTGTATTTTGGACTCTTATAATTATGTTTTTGGCCTTCCTCTCGAGTGAATATCCCAAATTAAGATTACTCGAGAGAATTATGTTTCCAAATTTCTCCTCATTTATCCAAAGGGGTGTATCTTAATCCAACAAGAGAGCTAAAATAAAATAAGTATCGATAATTATTAGGTGGATAGTAGGGATTTAACCTCCACTAAATATTCTAAAATATTCATAATAGTATGTGACAAATCAAAGGTTGAGATTTATCACCAAAGTATTTATACTCTTTTCCCCTTTTAATTAAATTAATCAGTTAAAAAATATCATATGAACAAGTGTCATATGGAGTGAATTATGATTTTTTGGGCATATGGAACTGATAAGCCATGGTATTAGCCCATCATATTATAACAAATCCTATTTAGAGATTAATAATCTTCATGTAAAAGTGAGTGAACTTGACTTTTATTTTAACTATACTAGATCTATTTAGAAGTAAGTGTTATGCTAACATGTGTGCCATAACAGTTTTAAGTGATCCAATGTTTTCAGTGATACCTTCTTGTAATCCAACGTTTTCAATGATCCAACGATATACGCATATAACACCTTCTTGTAATCAAAATGAATTAGAGAAACAATAGAAATCGACACTACTGAAGAAGTTGAAACAATCGTAACACCTTGCAAACACTTGGAAATAATTTTTGAAATTGAAAAATGGTGTTGTTTAGGGTTTGCAACTCTTAATTTGATCTATAATTATGTATTAGACAAATAATATTCCATGTTTATTATATTTGGAATGTCCATATAACAATTCCAATATACATCACGGCATAATTAAAAAATAAATAAATAATGATTTAAAAGTTGATATTAAATAATAATATGGATAGATATGTCTATTTTCAAATAGGATTTTAATAATTTTATTTTAATTGCCAATAATTATTAAATGAATGTTAAAAATTTAACTTTTTAAAATATTTTAGAACATTTTTAATAGTAAATCAAATAAAGAATAATAATTATATATATTTTTAATCTTTTTAATTAAATTATTTAATTAAAAAATATCATATCAACCACTGCCATGTAAAATAAATTATATTTTTGAGTATCTAAAATTGATAAACTACTAGATGCCATATTAATTTATTTCCATTTAACAACTAATACATAACAACTTGTAACGATCACGCCAGCAAATGCAGTGAATATGATGTGGCCATGATGTAGTCAGGTTGGGAGGCACCAACCACAATCTGAAAACCCTTTGATTTCAGCGCAACTCAAGAGCACAACCGACAATATCATGGCTAACTATAGGGAAAATAACTTTACAAATATGTAAGTTAATTATGTTGTAATGCGTCTTTATTTGAAAACAACTCTCCTAGCTGCCATTCCATCCTTTTCTGCACCATTGGATCAAATGTTAGATAGTTGAAATGTTTTAGTCCATTCTACACTCTCGCTACATGATCACTATAAGATAATATGAGGAAATGGAAATAACAAGCATTCATCTCACCAGAAAGACGAACTCAACCAAATTCCTTCTGTTTCTCGTAGCATTCGAAACCCAATCAACAACACTTTATACATCTAAGCATTCAAACACATAGAATTTGTTGTGTTGTGTTTTGAATGGACACGGATGCCTTGAAAATACAAAGAACCATTGAAACTGAAGATGAAAAGGATTTTTATCACTAAAAATACTAGTGTATGTTATTAAAAATCCACTATGGTTGAAAAGAATTTTTATCACTAAAAGGACTGGTGCCTGTTATTAAAAATCCACCAGGGTTGAAAAGGATTGTTATCACTAAAAGGACTAGTGTCTATTATTAAAAATCCACCAGGGTTTCATATTAGACATAAATTTAGTTGCATGGTGATATGGTAGCCATTTTGCATGATAAGCTACAAAGATAACCCCTACCAACCTGAAAAGGATGTGTGCACTAACCTAGTGTTGTGTTTTCTATGTAGATGAGAAGCCGTTGCGGGCAAAGACGCAACAAAATAATGGAGAGGGCCCCATCTTGGTGGAATTTCTGAAGTATTCAAAACACACAGAGGAATTAAAAAACCCCTTTTATAAACATAGAGATTTAAATAAAATTCATGCACAGAGAGGTGGATGGAGTAAAAACTCAGTTTCTATTAAACTAAAAAAAAAAACTATTACAAAATGAAAGTCTTCTTCAGAACTTTTGTGTTCTGGATTACATTCAGAAATCTTCTTTCAAATGCTGCACACGCAGTGTTACAAAGACTTAGTCTTCACTCTCTGTCCTTTTTCTATTATGGCACAAAAATGATACACAAAGTCAATGTGCTTCAGGCTGCTACACAACACAGCGCTAACAAAAAATTGCTCTCTGTCTCTCTATTTTTCTTTTCTACCTTCGGGCAAGAAATTACAATACACAATCCACTTTCTGTCTTTTGCCTTCGAGCTTTTATATTCTTCTTTTTCTTTAAAAAAACATTGTCAATGCACACGACATATATCTTTCTTTTCACGTTTCATTACAATAATTATATATATTGTAAATATAATATATTTACAATATATATTATATAATATTTATAACCTAATGTTTAAACAAAATAAAACTATGTCACGGAAAATAAAAAACAATACATTAAAACTTCATATACTCCATATTCTGTGGAGTCAAAACACTTTCCAAAACCATTTTTCTTTGCCCCACAGAGCTGCATTTATTGGTTCGGAGGAAAGTGATGTCACCTTCTCCGGTGGATCATTTTCCATGCTCAAAGCTTATATTGGGTACCGTTGGAATTTCAGTTGGAGGAGTTAAGTGTGTTTGGCAAAGAATTTATGGCTGGTACGTGAATGGTTAAGGCGGGAGGTTGCATGGATATGGAGCCACAATATGCAAATCTGGAAGTTGCGGTGTTGTACATGAATTCGTTTGTTCCTATCATTCAACTTCACATCAGGAATAGAATTTCGTCATCCTTCTTCTGTGTGCGGAAGTTGGAATTAATTTCCAACACTACCCCTTAATTACAACTGCTGTTCTCTTGCATACCCAAGCATTTTCTTAGATAATTAAAACTCTTCTACCCCAATGGTTTTTTAAATATATCAGCAAACTGCTCTTCTGTTCTGCAATGCTTCAGAACTATTTCTCCATTGCTCACTAATTATCTGATGTAGTGATACTTTGCATCAATGTGTTTCGTTCTCTTATGAAACACTGAATCCTTTGATAAAGTTATAGCTGAGCTATTATCACAAAAAATTGTTGTGCCTTTTACCTGTTCATGACAAAAACTTCTCAACATTCTCCTCATCCATACTACTTGACATGCTGTTGTTGTAGCTGCCACATACTCTGCCTCTCCTGTTGATAAAGCCACAATTGGTTGTTTCTTAGAAGCACATGAAATGGCTCCTGGTCCCATATGAAAAACATATCTAGAGGTTCTTTTCCTATCATATATACTTCTAGCCCAATCACTGTCAGTATATCCAATCAATTCAAAATTTTCTGAAGGTGTGTATAAAATTCCATACCTCTTTGTTCCTTTCACATACCTCAGAATTATTTTTACTGCTTGCCAATGTGCCTCCTTTGGCCTTTCCATAAATCTGGAAATTAAACTCACAGCATGCATAACATCCAGCCTAGTTGCAGTCAAATACATAAGGTTTCCAACTATTCTCTTATACAAACTTGGATCAACATCCTTGTTGTTGTCTTCTTTGCTTAACTTCAATCCCATTACTGTAGGAGTAATTGCTGCCTTGCAATCCTGCATGTTAAATCTTTCCAAAACTTCTTTCACATATTTAGCTTGAGAAATAAAATTTTTTTTTTCATTTTTCTCTACTTCTATTCCTAAGAAGTATCTCAGCAATCCCATATCCGTCGTTTCAAATTCATCCTTCATGACCGTTTTAAAATTATCAATGAGGTAAGCATCATTACCTATGAATATCACATCATCAACATACAAAACAACAATTTGCATCTTACCATCTTTTTCTTTGATGTATAATGTGGGTTCTCCTTCACATTTTCCAAACCCATTTTGTAATAGATAGGCATCTATCCTATTGTACCATGCTCTTGGTGTTCGTTTCAGCCCATACAGAGCTTTCTTCAATTTGCATACCTTATGCTCTTGGCCTTCTTTCTCATAGCCCAGAGGTTGTCCAACATAAAAATCTTGCATCAATACTCCATTTAGGAATGATAATTTCACATCCATTTGGTAAACCTTCCATTTGTGTTATGTTGCTATGGACAACATTTCTCTTACTGTTTCCATTCTTGCAACTGGTGCAAAATTTTCTTCATAATATCTTTCTTGTTGCTACTTGTAGCCTTTGACGACAAATCTGGCCTTGTGCCTTTCAATCTTACCTTCAACATTTCTCTTGGTCATATAAACCCATTTTGGTCCAATAACTTCCTTGCCTTTTGGTTTTGGGTACGTGTTATATTCTTTCCACGACTAGTCACACAGGGGGGGTTCACAAGGGGGGCGATAGCCCCCCCTGTACGTTGCGCCAGGCATAGCGAGGGGGTCACAAGGGAGGCGGAAACCCCCCCTATTCGGGGTCCGGGGAAACGCCCCGAGAAAATTTTTTTGGTCCTTATTTTTCGGTGGGCAGACCCACCCATAGTTTTGTGCATGGGTTTCAACATGGTTTTAGGGCATGATGGTTTTCGGCCCTTGGTATTTTGTACATCCGGTCAAAGGAAGTACGGTTATGTTCTAATCCAGGGTTAATAGATTGGAGTTTATGTATGCTTCAGCATGTATATATATGTGTTGTAACACTAAAAGGAAGATAATGAAAAATCAAGCTGGTCATCCCGATTTGGGATCCAGGGGAAAATATCTGTGTATATCTGTTTTATGTTTTATGCTCTTGCTATTGTTTATGTTCTATTTTTAAGATTCGTTTGCAAACAATTTTTGTACAGGGTTAAAACCTACATTTGGGAGATCAACTAATTCCCATGTGTTATTTTTCTCTATGGCATTAATTTCTTCATCCATAGCATCTATCAATTTCTTATCTTTTACAGTTTCTTCAAAATGAATAGGATCTTCTACATGACAATACAATGAAAATAAAGAGTTCATACCTTCATTTTCTGCCTCTTACTCATAGATTTCATTCAAAATTTTGAATCTGGTTCCTCTTTCACTTGGTGTACTTGTGTTTGTAGAAGCACTCAAATCTGCTTCTTGTGATGTGCTTGGAGAAGCACTGCCATCACTTCTCAAGGGTGTTCTTGTCCCTGCTTGTGGTGTCCCTTGCTGTCCTTGTGTTGGTGGAGGTGGTGCTGCTAATGAGGGATATATTTCACCCATCTCTTCATCATCTTCATCATGAGACAAACAACTTTTCACATTCACTGTTTTCTCAATGCTTCCATCCCAAGCTTCTTCCTCAATAAATTGTACATCTCTGCTTATCATAAATTTCTTGGTGGATGGGTTATATAGTCTGTATGCTTTGGATTCTTCATTGTATCCAAAAAATATGCACTTCTTCCCCTTATTGTCCAACTTCTTCCTTAGCTAATACGGAATGTGTACATAAGCCACACAACCGAATACTCTCATGTGCGTGACAAACTGCTTTATGCCGCTCCACGCTTCTTCAGGAACTTTGTTCATTACACTCTTTGTTAGGCATCTATTCAGCACATATACTACACAATGTACAGCTTCAGCCCAATATTCATTTGGCAAATGTTTTGCCTTCATCATACTTCTTACCCTATCCATGATGCTTCTATTTTCCCTTTCAGCAACTCCATTTTGCTGCGGTGTATACCTTGTTGTAAACTGTTTGTTCATCCCATTTTCTCTGAAAAAATGCAGAAATTATTTGGAGATATATTCTCCTCCTCTTTCTGTTCTTAAGAATTTAATATGTTACCCACTTGATTCTCTACAAGAGCTTTAAAGTGGCAAAATTTCTCAAACACTTCACTTTTAAATTTCCAGAAATATACCCATGTTTTTCTTGTGAAATCATCAATAAAGGTCAACATATAGTGGCTACCTACTAATGATGGTGTTTTCATTGGTCCACACAAATCAGAATGGACTATTTCTAAGGGTGTCTTTTCCCTTATGCTCTTTCCTAATGGAAATATTTCTCTGTGTTGTTTGCCCAAGATGCAGCCTTCACAAAGGCTATCTAGTTCCTCAATCAATGGTAATCCCTTTACCATTCCTTTCCTATGCAACAAATTCAGACCTCCAAAGTTGAGATTTCCAAATCTCAAATGCAATAACTGGTTTTCATATTTTGCTTCTCTTTGGAATATCTCTTGTGTCACTACTGCCATTGCAACTCCTTTCTTCAAATCTGCTCTCATCTTGAGAGGAAACATTATGTTTGTTTCATCTTCACTTGTGCAATGCATTACTTGCTTGGTGGTATGTCCATGATGGTACATACATCATCCTCAAAGAAAACATTGTAACCTTTCTGAATGAGTTTTCCAATGCTCAAAAGGTTACAGTTCATACCAAGCACATAATAAACATCTGATATGGTTTTTCTTTCTCCTTTCTTTGTTAACACACTCACTCTGTCTTTTCCCATGATAGAGACTTTATTGTCTGTCCCCAATGTTACTTGAGACTCTACATTTTCATAAATCATGGAAAACATAGAAATGTTTCCAGTCATATGGTTTCTACATCCTGAATCTAGAAACCATATATCTTCATTTTTTTCTTCAGCCAAATTACATGCTAAAAATCATTTTTCTTGACTAATATTTTCTTTAATAAAATTAGCACTGGTTCTATTACCCATGTCACTCTTTTTCTTCCTACATTTATTGGCATAATGGGCATACTTCTTACAGTAATGACATTGGACTTGGGATTTATCATACCTTTGTCCATGTGCTTGACTTTGTCCACCTTGTTAGCTGCTGCCTTGGCTTTGATTCTGACTTTGATTACTGCCCCTTCCACTTGTATTTGCAGGGCTATTTCTTCCTCTGTTTTGTCTTCTGCCTCTTCCTTTTCCTCTGTAGTTTCCTTTTCCTTAACCTCTTCCTCTTCCAAAGGACATTTGGGTCTTTAAGGCATGCTCCAAACTTGAGATCCTTTGTCTCCTCAATGGTTGTGACTATCACATCAAATTTTGAAGGTAAGCTCCTCAATACTTTCTCCACTATTCTTCTCTCTTCTATTGTCTCTCCATGAGATCTCATTTGGGTAACCAACTCAATCAACAATGTGAAGAATGAGTCTATTGTATCAGACTTTTTCATGCAAATAACTTCAAAATCTCTTCTCATTAATTGAAGCTTAGTTGTATTTACCTTCTCCATACCTTGATAGGTTGTCTGGAGGGTATCCCATGCATCCTTGGACCTCTTTACTACTAAAATTCTTGTAAATATGCTTTCATGCACTGCTTGATAGAGATATAAGAGGGCTTTTGAGTCCTTCTTCCTATTACTTTTTAGCAAATCTTTCTCTGCCTGTGTTAAGGTATTATATGCTTGTTAATCTGTTGGTTCTTCTAAACCATCTTCAACTAACTCCCATAAATCTTGAGAGGAAAATAGGGCTCTCATTATGATTGCCCAATAGTCATAGTTCTTCCCATTGGACTGTGGGAGTTGAGTATTTCCCATACTCGTTCTTGTGTTGGCTCTTGCCACAGCTAGCTTACTGAACTATGCTTTTATTAAAAAAACTTGACTGTGTTTTCTTTTTTTTAAACAAATAGTCTCTCTTCTTAAGATACAAACTCTGTCTTTAAAAGAATTCTTTGGACTGTGTTCTTTAAAAACAAACACAAAACTCTTTTTTGGATAAATACCTTGCTTTGCTGAACCTTCACTCTGCTGGAGAAATCTTCAACAAGCTTCTTCTTCCTTCCTTCAGCTTCTTTGTCAAACGCAAAGAGCCTGGACTAGCTCTGATACCATGTTGGAATTTCTAAAGTATTTTGAACACACAGAGGAATAAAAAATCCCTCTTTTAAACACAAAGATTTAAATAAAATTAATGCATAGAGAGGTGGATGGAGTAAAAACTCTATTTCTATTAAACTAAAAAAAAAAATTATAACAAAATGACAGTCTTCTTCAAAACTTCCGTGTTATGTATTACATTCAAAAATCTTCTTTCAACTGCTACACACACAGTGTTACAAAGAATCTATCTTCACTCTCTGTCCTTTTTCTATTCTAGCATAAAAGAAATACACACAGTCAATGTGCATCAAGTTGCTACACAACACAGTGCTAACAAAAAATTTCTCTATGTCTCTATGTTTTTCTTTTCTGCCTTCGGGCAAGAAATTACAATACACAGTCCACTTTCTGTCTTCTGCCTTCGGGCTTTTATATTCTACTTTTTCTTTAAAAAAAACATTATCAATGCACACAGCATATATCTTTCTTTTCACATTTAATTACAATAATTATATATATTTTAAATATAATATATTTACAATATATATATTATATAATATTTATAGCCTAATGTTTAAACAAAATAAAGCTATGTCACGGAAAATTAAAAAAAAAAACATTAAAACTTCATTCACTCCATAATCCATGGAGTCAAAACACTTTCCAAAAGCATTTTTCTTTACCCCATGGAGCTGGATTCATTGGTCCAAAGGAAGGTTACATCACCTTCTCCGGTGGATCAATTTCCATGCTCCAAGCTTATGCTAGGTGTCGTCGGAATTGTGGTTGGAGGAGTTAAATGTGTTTGGCGAAGAATTTATGGCTGGTACGTGAATGGTTAAGGTGAGAGGTTGCGTAGATATGGAGCCACGATCTGCAAATATTGAAGTTGCGGTGTTGTACATGAATTCGGTTGTTCTTATCATTCAACTTCACATCAAGAATTGAATTTCATCATCCTTCTTCTGTCTACGACAGTTGGAATTAATTTCCAACACTCCCCCTTGATTACAAATGTGTTTCTCTTTCATACCCAAGCATTTTCTTAGATAATTAAACTCTTCTGCCCCAATGGTTTTGTCAATATATCAACAACTTCTCTTCTATTCTGCAATGCTTCAAAACTATTTCTCCATTGCTCACTAATTCTCTGATGTAGTGATACTTTGTATCAATGTGTTTTGTTCTCTTATGAAACACTGAATTCTTTGATAAAGATATAGCTGAGCTATTATCACAAAAAATTGTTGTGCCTTTTACCTGTTCATGACACAAACTTCTCAACATTCTCCTCATCCATACTGCTTGAAATTTTGTTGTTGTAGTTGCCACATACTCTACCTCTCCTGTTGATAAAGCCACAATTGGTTGTTTCTTAGAAGCCCATGAAATGGCTCCTGGTCCCATATGAAAAACATATCCAGATGTGGTTTTCCTGTCATCTATACTTCCAGCCCAATCACTATTAGTATATCCAATCAATTCAAAAAAATTTGAATCTGTGTATAACATTACATACCTCTTTGTTCCTTTCACATACCTCAGAATTCTTTTTGCTTCTTGCCAATGTGCCACCTTTGGCCTTTCCATAAATATGGAAATTAAACTCACAGCATGCATAATATCTAGCCTAGTTCCAGTCAAATACATAAGGTTTCCAACTATGCTCTTATACAAACTTGGATCAACATCCATGTTGTTGTCTTCTTTGCTTAACTTCAATCCCATCACTGTAGGAGTAATTGCTGCCTTGCAATCCTGCATGTTAAATCTTTCCAAAACTTCTTTCACATATTTAGCTTGAGAAATAAAAAAATTATTTTCATTTTCCTCTACTTCTATTCCTAAGAAGTATCTTAGCAATCCCATATCAATCATTTCAAATTCATCCTTCATGACTGTTTTAAAATTATCAATGAAGTGAGCATCATTCCCTGTGAATATCACATCATCAACATACAAAACAACAATGAGCATCTTACCATATTTTTCCTTGATGTATAATGTGGGTTCTCCTTCACATTTTTCAAACCCATTTTCCAGTAGATAGGCATCTGTCCTACTGTACCATGCTCTTGGTGCTTGTTTCATCCCATACAGAGCTTTCTTCAATTTGCATATCTTGTACTCTTGGCCTTCTTTCTCATAGCCTAGAGGTTGTTCAACATAAAACCTCTTCCATCAATATTCCATTTAGGAATGTTGATTTCACATCCATTTGGTAAACCTTCCATTTGTGTTGTGCTACTATGGATAACACTGCTCTTATTGTTTCCGTTCTTGCAACTAGTGCAATTTTTTCTTTATATTCTCTTCCTTGTTGTTGCTTGTAGCCTTTGACAACAAGTTTGGCCTTGTGCCTTTCAATATTACCTTCAACATTTCTCTTGGTCTTCAAAACCCATTTTATTCCAATAACTTCCTTGCCTTTTGGGAGATCAACTAATTCCCATGTGTTACTTTTCTCTATGGCACTAATTTCTTCATCCATAGCATCTATCCATTTCTTATCTTTTAAATCTTCTTAAAAATGAATAGGATCTTCTACATGACAATACAATGCAAATAAAGAGTTCATACCTTCATTTGTTGCCTCTTATTCATAGATTTCATTCAGACTTCTGAATTTGGTTCCTCTTTTACTTTGTGTACTTGTGCTTGTAGAAGCACTCAAATCTGCTCCTTGTGATGTGCTTGGAGAAGCATTGTCATCACTTCTCAAGGGTGTTCTCATACCTGCTTGTGGTGTCCCTTGTTTTCCTTGTGTTGGTGGAGGTGGTGCTGCTAATGAGGGACATATTTCAGCCATCTCTTCCTCATCTTCATCATGAGATAAACAGCTTTTCGCATTCATTGTTTTCTCAATGCTTCCATCCCAAGCTTCTTCCTCAATAAATTGTACATCTCTATTTATCAAAAATTTCTTGGTGGATGGGTTATACAATCTGTATGCTTTGGATTCTTCACTGTATCCAAAAAATATGCACTTCTCCCCCATACTATCCAACTTATTCCTTAGCTGATCTGGAATGTGTGCATAAGCCACACAACCGAATACTCTCGTGCGCGTGACAAACTGCTTTATGCCGCTCCACGCTTCTTCAGGAACTCTGTACATTACGCTCTTTGTTGGGCATATATTCAACACATATGCTACACAATGTACATCTTCAGCCCAATATTCATATGGAAATTTTTTTTCCTTCAACATACTTCTTACCATATCCATGATGCTTCTATTTTTCCTTTCAGCAACTCCATTTTGTTGCGGTGTATACCTTGCTATAAATTGTTTGTTTATCCCGTTTTCTCTGCAAAAATGCAGAAATTATTTCGAGATATATTCTCCTCCTCTGTCTGTTCTTAAGACTTTAATATGTTGTCCACCTTGATTCCCTACAAGAGCTTTAAAGTGGCAGAATTTCTCAAACACTTCACTTTTAAATTTCAAAAAATATACCCATGTTTTTCTTGTGAAATCATAAATAAAGGTCAGCATATAGTGGCTGTTGTTGGGCACCAAATCTGGCTACCTTTTTGACCATTTTTATCATCCTTTTTTATCCTTTTGTGTTTAATTACCTACATTTTCTATGCTAAACTTATGAGGTAAATACCCCTAACTTGTCCAATTGGAATATTTTAATTAATGAAGTAAAGTCACGAGGTCTTACCTATTTGTGGCACTGAGATATGTGCTTGACTGCAGTTTGGAGAACAGGAACCCTCGCTCTAGAGGTTTGCAACAAATTTGGTAAAGGTCAGCTATAGGGAGATCCCGCAGTTGGAGTCATGATTCCCTGGGCCTATTCTTGGCCCCTTGTTCTATCCTGGACATCTGATGTTTGTGCAGTTCCAACTGATGTGTATTTCTAAATGCACGATTACTACATTCCAGGGAGATCTGTTATTCTCCCGCGCTGTGTATAAAATCGATATTGTTCCTGTAAATGGAGGTTCCCAAAAGGGATATTGTAATCACATCTTATAGATTAATAAAGTACTACTAGTTTTGTTGTTCTAAGCATCTTCATGACTAATGCAGCCCTGATCAGAGAGCTAGGCCCGCTCTTCTGATCAGGTGTTGCACCTGTAAGTGTGTGAATTGTTTCTTTGTTATGGTTGTTGTTATTATTCTTACTGTTAAAATTGCTTTTGAAGTTCAATATTTGATTTCATCTCATGGAAATGTTTTGAATCTTAACTATAAACTCTTGGTTAAGACGGATTATGTGTTTGTTCTTGCATATACCTTGCGCATTTCCTTGAAAGAATACGCTCCCGGATTGATAAAATTAATGTCGGATTAGGGTGGATAAATCATTCTTACCTGGACACCAACATTTTGGCGCCATTGCCGGGGAGGTTAACAAGGTGCAAGCAACGATTTGAACCAACCAGAGGGTCAATCTCTCGTCTTGGGGAGAGATCGAGCTTTCTCACTCTGCTTCAGGTCTTGAGCGTAGGTTTTGATTTTGGTTTGTTTATTTCTATTTCTGTTTTGGATTTAGGGCCATCTTCTTATCCTGGGGAGGGAGGAGTCTTTTGACGCCCTGCTCCAGGCCTTGAGTGGAGTTATTTCTTTTTTTTTAACTTTCATGTGTTTTCTTGTGAGGAAACCTTAGCTTTTACCCTGGAGAGGGAGGAGTCTTTTGACACCCTGCTTTAGATCTGGGAGTATTAGGTATTCCTGTGGATCGTGCTATTTTGGTTCTTGTCCCAGGGAGGGAGGAGTTCTTTAACACCCTGCTCCGAGCCTGAAACCCTATCTTTTTGTTCTGTTGTCTTTTTTTTTTTTTTTTTTTGTGAACTCTTTTATCTTGGGGAAGGAATGGTCTTTTGACACCTTACTCCAAGATTGGAGCATTCTAGGTTCATACACAGACCTTCCATCATACCAATTTTTGTATGAACAAAGAACCAAATAAGAGGGGCGGAGTGAGAGCCCCAAAAAGGGGAAGACCAGATCTGAGAAGAAAAACTTATATTTAGAAAATTATAGAAAAGGCGGAGTCAGAAGCATCTTCTCATGCAGCTGCATGGCCAGGGGCTAGGAAAGTGAAGTACGAGGGATAGTCAGTGGATCAACCAGTGCAGGCCATGGTATCCCTTGGTGATTTGGTACAACAGGGTCCTCCAGCAATGGAAGAAATAATCAGCAGTAGACCGGACCGAGAGGATCTTGTGCTGGTAATAGCAGAGGAAGAAATCGCAAGTATAACATCGACGGAGTTGGACTGCTCTAGTAAGGGAAAGGAAGTTGTAGTCGAGGGATTGAACCATCAAGACACAGGAAGAAGAAACGAGGGGGTATTGGTATCGCCAAGAGACCGGGGAAGTGCCACTAAAGCAACTCGCGTCCCAGTAGTGAGGAGTCCCCGTCCATCCTCCACAGAGCCTGTTGAAATCCCCAGTGATTATTGGAAGATATTTATGGCAACCACAACCTCCACTATCGAATTTCCCATTGGGAATATGGGAGCTGGCGCACCTACAAAGCCTATCCCATTGGCAGCCTTTCTGAACTTCCATGGGCTTGTTTCAGAGGATCCCGACACATTTTTATTTGAGTTCGACATAGTGTGCCGGGGGTATGATTACACAACAGATGCCCAAAAGTTAAATATTTTTCCTTCTACACTAAAAGGGATGGCTCTGCGATGGTTTATGGGCCTTGGAGGAAAATCCAATTCCACATGGGATGATATGTAAACAACTTTTCTGGAAAAGTACCAGGATTACTGCAAATCCCGAAACGTCAAGGAGGAGCTTTTCAAGTTCACACAAAAAGAATATGAAAGTTTGGAAGATCGTGTGGAGAGGTTTAAGTACCTCTTACAGAGGTCAGGTCATTCTGATCTGGATAAGGAAATTTTGAAGGTTATCCTCCTTCGATCCTTTTGAGAGGACTCAATGGAACTGTTGAATATTGTGGGAAAGGGAGACCTCTCCAAGGAAACCTTTGAAGGTATTTGTGATTTGTGTATCCAGTGCTCGAGGGGGCTTGAAAGAAATAGATCATGGATCCGTTCAGTAAAAGGATCCGGCGGGGGTGTTACGAAAGCAGAAATCAGGAACCTACTAGACAACTTAAGGACAGATATTCTCAATACCCTGTCAACACAAATGGACACTTTGCAAGTAAAGCAGAAGTAGTTGGAACTAGATAGGACCATAGAAATATTTTGCCTGAAGTGCAAGAAGAATCATCTGGAAAGGGAATGCCCATTAAATTCCATAGAAAAATGTGACATCTGTGAGCTGAATCATGTAACAATCACATGCCCTTCCTTGCTGGGCCTGAAAGCGGTGTTTCAAGGAGCAGGGGAGGACACGAAGCAATTGTACCTTATGGGTGCCAGGAAGTCGTGGCAACTTCGACCATCAATGGGAAATCAAGGTATGTACCCAAATCCATCTCAGTATTTCAATAACTATAACATGAATCCTCAAACCATGTCGTGTCCCCCTATGTGGCTGCAATACCAGTACCCACTATGGCAGCAATGGAACCCTCAAGCCAGTGTGAGCTCACCATGGGCTCCAACTTGGCGAGGACCCTCTTTAGGGCAGTTTCCTCAACAGATGCCATAGCAGCAACTCCAATTACCCTCCAATGTGCCTCCTAGTAATCAGCCTATCCATCCTCAGCTTCCAATGCAGCCTAATCCTAATCCCAATAATAAAGGAGCCCATCAAGATAATGTTCTTAACCTGCCTTTGTATGGTATCTCTACTGCAGAACTATATGAAATTAATTTGTGATCAGGTCGAACAGTAAATGTCCAACCCCCTCCAATTATCATTGAACAACTTGATAATGAAGAAAGAGAGGCATAGTCGACTAGTAGAGAGCCAAAACAAACTGTTAAAAACCAGGTGCCTCCTATAATACAACATCAATCTGAACCACCTTACCCAAAGAGATTGATTATGAGTAAACCAAGCCCACAAGCTAAATTTAATTTATTAGGAGAATTGCAGAATTTATTTGTTAATATTCCCTTGTTACAAGTTATGAAGGATGTGTCGATTTATGCAAAGACTCTTAAGGAATATTGTTCAAAGAAACCTGCGAAGAAAACTAAGGACCCCCTCACTATACATGTTATGGGAAAATTATCGGACTTCATGATGGGAAAATCAATACCAGTGAAATATGGAGATCCTAGGAACCTGGTTTTGACAGTACAAATTAATGGGGTAGAGATTCCAAAAGTGTTGGTAGACTTGGGTGCTGCCATCAATGTCATCACCACTAAAACCATGCAAACATTAGGCCTTCAAAATTTGAAGCATACACCTACAGTGTTGGAATTGGCAGATCGATCTACAGTCAAACCTATAGGGAAGTTGTAGGACGTGACAATTTCAGTATATGCATGGCATTACCCCGTAGATTTCCTGGTATTGCATACACAATCTTCAGTGAGCGATCACCCCTTGATTCTGGGTAGACCATGGCTGGCTACTGCAGACGCTTATATTGGGTGCCATTAAGGAAATATGGTTATCTCTAATGGGCATAACACCAAGAAATTGGTACTATACCCACCTGCAAAACCAGATGCACCTAAAAATTCAGTAGGCGGCAAGAAGGTTGTATCTATGGAGAGGTCGAAGACGAAGAAGTGAGACTGGTCCTTACTATCGGGCAGGCCCTTCAGTTGAAGATGGAATTAGAAGATGACGTGATCACTTCCTTCATGAATGATCCTTGTTCCATTTCAGAGTCAAATCAGCAGGTCTTAGAATCCATCGTAAGCTGTGAAACTTAGGAGTTTATTAAAACAACGAAAGAATTAGAGGAAGATGTAGATGCACCTCATGAAAGCATTCAAGTAGAGATAGAACCGGGGAAAACTCTGAATATTAATCCGGGTCTGTCAGAATCCCAAAAGAAGAAGCTGGTAGATGTTCTTTAGAAGCATAAGGAAGCTTTCACTTGGGATTATTCAGACATGAAGGGGATCCCTGCCAACTTATGCACCCATCACATATATATCAAGGAAGATTGTAGTCCTATAAGACAACCTCAGAGAAGGATGAATCCTGCATTGAAAAAAATTGTGAAAGAAGAGCTTCAGAAATTATTGGATGTGGGTTTTATCTACCCTATCTCAAATAGCCAATGGGTCTTGACATTAGTAATGATCCCTAAGAAGAATGGTAAATGGCAGATCTGTGTGCATTATCGAGAGTTAAATAAGGCAACGCAAAAGGACCATTTTCCCCTACCATTTATTGATCAATTTTTAGACACATTGGCTGGTAAGAAATTTTTCTCATTTCTGGATGGGTTTAGTGGATATAATCAAATCAAGATCGCTCCTGAGGACCAGGACAAGACCACTTTCACATGCCCCTAGGGGACATTCGCATACCGGGTCCTTCCTTTTGGCCTATGTAATGCCCCTGCAACATTCCAGAGGGAAATTATAGGTATTTTCTCTGATATGATAGATGATGGTGTGAAATTTATATGGATGACTTCACTCCATATGGGGACTCATTCTTAGAGGGGATGAAAAATTTAGAAAAATTTCTTGAAAGATGTATACAAGCGCGTGTCTCCTTGAGTACAGTAAAATGCGACATGATGATGGAAAAATGAATTGTTCTAGGACATTTGCTTTCGGCTGAAGGAATCATGATGGACCTAGAAAAAATAAAGGTAACTCTACACTTTCCAACACCTAAAACACCCACACAGGTACGTAGTTTCATTGGCTGTGCTGGTTATTATAGGCGTTTCATAGAAAATTTTGCAAAAGTAGCACACCCACTATTTCAATTACTGACAAAAGACTCAAAATTTGTGTGGTCAGATGACTGTGATATAGCCTTCACAAGAATTAAAGAATTAGTCTGCAGTGCCCCGATTCTTAGAGGACCAGACTGGGCGTTACCTTTCCACATTCATATGGATGCTTCCCAAACAGCAATTAGTGCAGTACTGGGACAGCAAGAGGATAAAGTACCTTACGCAGTCTACTATGTTAGTAAGAATTTGGCCCCTGCTAAATTAAACTACACGGTGACTGAGAAAGAGTTCCTTGTTGTCGTTTATGCCATCAACAAGTTCTGGCATTATATTACTAGGTATTCTACTTTTGTGCACATTGTTCATGCAGCCATCAGGTATTTAATGAACAAACCTGTTACCCCTGGTCATGTTACAAGATGGTTATTGCTACTACAGGAATTTGATATTACTATAGTAGATAAACCAGGGAAAGACAATGTGGTTGCAGATTTCTTATCTAGGATATGACATGATGGTAAGAATACACCGGTTGAAGATAATTTCCCAAATGAGCATCTCTTTGTAGTTTCTGCTAACACTCCGTGGTATGCAGATATTGCTAATTATCTTGCTACAGGTGAGGTGCCTCGTCACTTGTCCTATAAGGAGCAAAGGAATATCATTCACCGGAGTACCCAATATTCATGGATGGCAGGATATCTCTTCCATACATGGATTGACCAGCAGATCCGGCGTTGTGTGGCAAAGGATGATATTTATGAGATCTTAAAGGTTGCACATGATGGACCTTGTGGAGGACATTTTGCAGACAAAAGGACAGGTCATAAAGTGCTGCAGATGGGATATTATTAACCCTCCATATTTCGTGACGCTCGGGATTATATTTGAAGGTGTGATAGCTGTCAACGGATGGGACAACCTGGGAGAGTAGATGAAATGCCTCTCCAACCCCAGATAGTCCTTGAACCCTTTGAGAAATGGGCCATCAATTTCATTGGACCCTTTAACCCACCTTCTCATCAGAAAGCCTACATCCTAGTTTGTACTAATTATGTAACTAAATGGGTGGAAGCTAGAGCATTCATGAGAGCAACAGAGCAAGTAGTGGCAGACTTCCTTTTGGAAGAAATATTTGCTCAGTACGGGACACCCAAAGAAATTGTATCAGACAGAGGATCACAGTTCACACCCCATATGATAGAGAAATTGATGTAGAAATACGGGGTCAAACATAGAGTAACAAACCCCTATCATCCACAGGCGAATGGGCAAGTAGAGAGTACAAACAAGGTATTGGAAAATATCTTGACAAAGACAGTAGCAAGTCATCACTGGGATTGGGCACAAAAACTCCCAAAATCTTTATGGGCCTATAGAACAACATGGCGAAACACAACGGGGTTTTCTCCATTTGAATTAGTTTATGGGAAATCCCCTTTTTTTCCGGTAGAATTTGAAATTAGCACACTCAGAATAGCTCTGGAAGTAGGCTTAGATCTATCAGAAGCACAGAAACACCGACTGGAACAGCTGAATGAGTTAGATGAGATTTGATCAATAGCTGCCCAAAGAACTACTGTTGTTCAACAGCAGAGAATGAAATGGCATGATAAATTCATCAAAACTAAGGTGTTTCATGAGAGGGATTGGGCGTTACTATATGACTCCCGATTTAAGGATTTCAAAGGCAAGCTTCGCACTCACTGGATGGGACCATATCAAGTGGATGCAGTGTTCGACAATGGAACGGTTAGATTAATTACAATTGATGAGAATCAGACCACGTTTGTGGTGAATGGACACCGTCTAAAATTATACCATCGTCCAGCCTCTAAAGATTCCTTTGTCAAAACCCTTTCAGATTCAGTTGATCTAATGGTTATTGCAATAGAGGACACTCTCACTCTTCTTTAGAAAATATATATATATATATATATATATATATAATGATGATAATATGTGGTTATTACTTACTTGTTTGTATTTTGTAGGAATAATAAATAAATATGGCCAGGAGGGAAGTAACATTCGGTATGTTACTCCATTAGTGCTACTATAGAGATATTTTGTTTCACTGATGTTGTTACTCTGCAACTGCTGTTACTCGGTAACTGCTATTACTCTACAAACTATTGTTACTCCGTAGCTGCTGATACTCTGAAGTTTTTGTTACTCAGTAATTGTTGTTACTTCGCAACTGCTATTACTCTATAGCTGTTGTTACTCTGAAGTTGTTGCTACACCGTCAATGTTGTTACTCCGTAGCTGTTGTTACTTTGAAGTTGCTGCTACACTGCCGATGTTGTTACTCTGAAGTTGATGCTACACTGCTGATGTTGTTACTCCGCAACTGCTGTTACTCTGTAATTACCGTTACTCCGTAGCTGTTGTTACTCAATGTTGTCGTTACTCACTGTTCATGTTATTCACTGACGTCGTTACCTGCTATGCTGATACTACGACAGATATTTCTGTTGCTACTCCACTTTAAGGTAAGTCCGCAAGCACGTCTCCGCTGATTTTATGGATTTAATTAAATATTCCAAAAGGACGGTCAAACGTGCCGAGGACGGCCATCATTTAGTTGGGGGGAGGGAACCGTCATAATGAATGACGGCGTACTTCGTAAAGGTATTTATGACACACGATTCCCACCTAACCAAATCTAATGATTTCAAGTACTTTGTAATCATACCGTATGATTTGGAATGCATAATTATACACACAAAAGTCATATTAGTCACCCCCCCAACATGCCGCATTAAATCCTGATAATATCTAATAGTACTACCATAATATGTCATTACTCCCAAGCATACCAATAATTTTTATCCATTATATCCTAAAGTGGCCATGACGTTATTTCAGTTGCCAACGGTTTGGAGCCCTGTCACTCCCCCCTGCCAGCTAACTATAGCCGTCGTGATGACTCTGCCTTTGCAGCAATGAGTGGTCGATCTGTGTGACATGAACCTGATGATTCAATGAGAATCCGAAGTAATCGGGAGGTATGGCAAGTATTTGATAATGCAAGTTGGGATGTTTATTTTGACAGGCTAAACGGATGGGATGAAGAAATCACGATCGAGTTCGCATTGAATTTGGAAGAAGGAGTTTCTCGGGTTCGTGGAGTCAAAATTCCAGTGACAGAAGAAACCATCGCAAAAGTTAGTGGATTGCCGCAAGTCAGAGAATGTTGGTTTTCAAGGAGAACACCCCTCCCTGAACTCCCCGAAGCCTTTTTGCAAGCTGGAGAGAGTATTGCGCAGAAGGGTCGAGGATATGACAGAACTTCATTACCTCATCCATGGGGAGGAGTTGCAGAGGTTGTTATAAAGTATATGACATGTGAAGGAAGATATTCTACCATCTTCTTATATCACCTCCGCATATTGGCTCACCTACGATTTCCAAAAGTAGAGGCTTTTTCAATGAATGTGCCCTATTTTCTATTAAGGAGCCTTCATTTGATGGAAAATTCGGCTCAGGGGGGCGCGACAGGTGTTGGCGGTCCTCTTTCACCATGGGCTGGTCTAGTTGCTAGTAATGAACACCATTGGGAAGATATCGATTCCGTGGGAACTGATTTAGGATTCCACAGAGGAGGAAATAGCAGCCACTGCCACTGCTAGGGTAGAAGAACCTGAAGCCATGCAGGAAGATGCAGAGGATGATGATTACATTGATCAGGAGGAGCCGGAAGAGATGGAAATGGAGATTGAAGAATGTGAAGAAGAGACGGTTCCCCAAGAGCAAGCTGAACTCGTGGAATCGATGGAAGTTGAAGAGACACCTACTGGCACTACGACTGAGGCTGTCCCACAAGAACCAACCCCATTCGTGGAGTTAGCTGAGCAAATAGATAGTGCGATGGGCGTGGAGGTAAACCCACAGCAAATGAAAGAGGGCGAATCGGTCGACATTGCGACCGAGGCCATTTTACATGGATCTCCTGTCAACATGGAACCAATGGAGGAGGGTAATCCGATTGAAGAAGAATTTGTGACCACTCCGACCAGAGAAAACACAGAGGAAATGATGGGAGAACTAAGGTGTGAGGCTGACGCTGCCCCACAAGAACTAGCATCAACCTCGGAGCTGAATGTAGAGGATTTGTTCCAGTTCCCCATCTTTCTTCCTAATGGGTCAAGGGTAACTCATTCCCCACAGCAAAGAGAGGAAGAATATTTTTCCATTCCTATGGCTTCGAATTTAAAACAAAGGTCACGACCGAAAGAGGCCCCAACAGGCATATCGGCAGTGGAGCATCTTATCGGGTCACCACTGGTCGCGGAGAATGTACATGATGAGAGAATGGCCATTGGTGAAGGGGAGGGACCAAGCGGAACGGTCCCAATGAATGAACCAATGGAGCACTTAGGCGTGAAAAGAGTGAAGCAAGAAATAACAGAAGAAGAATAGGAAGAGGAGGTTGGACCGACCATTGGCCTGACAGAGGCAGTCCCAAGGGATTTACCTCCAACTGCCAATGTAGAAGAAACACAGGTCAAGCAAGAAGAGGCAGAGCTGTGTGGATAGCGAAGACTTCCCATCAAACAGAGATACCAACAGTAGTTTAAGGAAATAATGCGGCTCAAGATGGAGGTAAGGGATTTGAGAAGGAAAGTGCACAGGATGCAGAAACAAATAAACAAGTACAAGCGGCAAGCCAGGAAATCCAAAGTCATCGGGGTTGAAGAAGAAACTGAAATAGACCCGATTGAACAACTGTTCGAACCCATAGAGTATGCCTTAATGGACGAATTACAGATGTGGAATTCTACTGCGGCTCAGTATAAGAATGAGATTAAAAGAACTTAGGAGAGAACCTCCACAACCGTCTTCAGATATGTAGAGCACGTAGATGTTATGAGATTAAGGCATGCGAAGCAGCAGCTACAGATGTTCAATCTAGTGCAAGAGGTGGTGGCATGTTGTCCCCCTGCTTCTTTTTATTCTTTATTCTTGCATGAACGTTTTCTTTTATTCTGCATGGAAAGCATCAAAAACGAGGTCAGTTACGAAATAGAATATGGTGTACAATTCCTCCGAATCATGAGGAATCATGATGTGCCAACTCAACATATGATGTGTGAGTTTTACCTGCATGGGTATCTGTTACATCTAGACAGAGATTTTAACCCAGTCCCGTATGTAGGGGACATCCATTTGAGGGCCCTCACCTCTTATGCTTTCAATCAAATCCATTGGCAGAAGGCTTATATCACTTTTGAGTATAATCAAGTCACAAAGCCATTTATAGTAAGAGGATAACATGAGAGGTTGGATACAATTTGCAATAAACACCATACCTTTTTGAAATTTGAGGAGAACAAAGAAAGAATGCTAAGGACAAAAAGGTGGTTCCTTGACCTTTGTGTCAATCAATTAACTATTTTTCAAAAAGAGGCCCTTGATTGTTGTCAAAGAAGGTGGATGATGTCACTGACAGCTGTCCAGAATAGAGAGCCTTTTGGGGCACCCAACTTTGCACGAGTACTCACCAAAGTACCCAGATATGTGGCATGTGTTCAAACATGTGGGATCCGATGGATGGGGTTTCGATTTCAGTATCTTGTTATTTGGTTGCCTGCAGAAGTTTACACCCTAGCGTACAATGTTCCAGCAGATTGGTGGAAGGAAGTTCTCCTTTCAGATGGATTAAAGTTCCGGGGACAGAGATGGCTTTAGAGTATGATCTTGTCGAGCTTCAGGAAGCTCACAGTTTGCAGAACCTATACCTACGATGGCGGCGGACTGCATGAGGACATGCAGAAGGCTAGTTGGGGGGGAGATGTTGGGCACCAAATCTAGCTACTTTTCTGACCATTTTTATCATCCTTTTTTATCCTTTTGTATTTAATTACCTACATTTTCTATGCTAAACTTATGAGATATATACCCCTAACTTGTCCAATTGGAATATTTTAATTAATGAAGTAAATTCATGGAGTCTTACCTATTTGTGGCACTAAGATATCTGCTTGACTACAGTTTGGAGAACAGGAACCCTTGCTCCAGCGGTTTGCAACAAATTTGGTAAGGGTCAACTATAGGGAGATCGTGCAGCTGGAGTCATGATTCCCTGGGCCTATTCTTGGCCCCTTGTTCTATCCTGGACATCTGATATTTGTGTTGTTCCAACTGATGTGTATTTCTGAATGCGCGATTACCACATTCCATGGAGATCTGTTATTCTCCCGCATTGTGTATAAAATTGATATTGTTCTTGTAAATGGGGGTTCCCAAAAGGGATATTGTAATCACATCTTACAGATTAATAAAGTACTACTGGTTTTTCTATTCTAAGCATCTTCGTGACTAACGCAGCCCTGATCAGAGAGCTAGGCCCGCTCTTCTGATCAGGTGTTGTGCCTGTAAGTGTGTGAATTGTTTCTTTGTTATGGTTGCTGTTATTATTCTTACTGTTAAGATTTCTTTTGAAGTTCAGTATTTGATTTCATCTCACGGCAATGTTTTGAATCTTAATTATAAACCCTTGGTTAAGACGGGTTATGTGTTTGTTCCTGCATATACCTTGCGTGTTGCCTTGAAAGGATACGCTCCCGGATTGATAAGATTAATATCAAATTAGGGTGGATAAATCATTCTTACCTGGACACCAATGACTACCTTCTAATGACAGTGTTTGCATTGGTCCACACAAATCAAAATGGACTATTTCTAAGGGTTTCTTTTCCCTTATGCTCTTTCCTGATGGAAAGCTTTCTCTATGTTGTTTTCCCAAGATGCATCCTTCACAAAGGCTGTCTGGTTTCTCAGTTAATGGTAATCCCTTTACCATTCCTTTCCTATGCAACAAATTCAAACCTCCAAAGTTGAGATGTCCAAATCTCAAATGCCATAACCAGTTTTCATCTTTTGCTTCTCTTTGGAATGTCTCTTGTGTCACTGCTGCCATTGCAGCTCCTTTCTTCAAATCTTCTCTCATCTTGAGAGGAAGCATTTTGTTTCTTGTCATCTTCACTTGTGCAATGCATTGCTTGCTTGGTGGTATTTCCATGATGGTACATACATCATCCTCAAAGAAAACATTGTAGCCTTTCTGAATGAGCTTTCTAATTCTCAAAAGGTTACACTTCATACTAGGCACATAATAAAAAATTTATATGGTTTTTCTTTCTCCTTTCTTTGTTAACACACTCACTCTGCCTTTTCCCATGATAGCGACTTTACTGTCTGTCCCCAATGTTACTTGAGACTTCACATTTTCATCAATCATGGAAAACATAGAAATGTTTCCAGTCATATGGTTGCTACATCCTAAATCTAAAAACCAGATATCTTAATTTTTTTCTTCAGCCAAATTACACGCTAAAAATATTTTTTCTTAACTGATATTTTCTTTAGTAAAATTATCACTGGGTCTATTACCCATGTCACTCTTTTTCTTCCTACATTCATTGGAATAATGGCCATACTCCTTACAGTAATGAAATTGGACTTGGGATTTATCATACTTTTTTCCATGTGCTTGATTTTTTCCACCTTGTTGGTTGCTTCCTTCGCTTTGATTTTGACTTTGATTGCTGCCCCTTCCACTTGTATTTGCAGGGTTATTTCTTCCACTTGCTTTTCTAAGCCTTCACTCTACTAGAGAAATCTTCAACAAGCTTCTTCTTCCTTCCTTCAGCTTCTTTTTCAAATGCAAAGAGCTTGGACTAGCTCTGATACCATGTTGGAATTTTTGAAGTATTCCGAACACACAGAGGAATAAAAAAATCCCTCTTTTAACCACAAAGATTTAAATAAAATTCATTCACATAGAGGTGGATGGAGTAAAAACTCTATTTTTATTACACTAAAAAGAAAACTATTACAAAATGATAGTCTTATTTAGAACTTCTGTGTTTTGGATTACATTCAGAAATCTTCTTTCAACTATTGCACATGCAGTGTTACAAAGACTCTGTCTTCACTCTCTATCCTTTTTCTATTCTGGCATAAAAACAACACACACAGTCAATGTGCTTCAGGCTGTTACACAACACAGCGCTAACAAAAAATTACTCTTTGTCTCTCTGTTTTTCTTTTCTGCCTTAGGGAAAGAAATTACAATACACAGTCCACTTTCTATCATCTTCCTTTGGGCTTTTATATTCTATTTTTTTCTTTAAAAAAAAATTATCAATGCACACGGCATATATCTTTATTTTCACGTTTCATTACAATAATTATATATATTGTAAATATAATATATTTACAATATATATTATATAATATTTATAACCTAATGTTTAAACAAAATAAAACTATGTCACGGCAAATAAAAAACAAACATTAAAACTTCATTCACTCCATATTCCATGGAGTCAAAACACTTTCCAAAAGCCTTTTTCTTTTCCCCACAGAGCTGCATTCATTGGTCAAGAGGAAGGTGATGTCATCTTCTCCGGAGGGTCAATTTTCATGCTCGAAGCTTATGCTGGATGATGTCGGAATTCTGGATGGAGGAGTTAAATGTGTTTGGCGAAGAATTTATGGCTGGTATGTGAATGGTTAAGGTGGGAGGTTGTGTGGATATGGAGCCACGATCTGCAAATATGGAAGTTTTGGTGCTGTACATGAATTCGGTTGTTCCTGTCATTCAACTTCACATCAAGAATTGAATTTTGTCGTCCTTCTGCCTGCGGCAGTTGGAATTAATTTTTAGCACTCCCCCTTAATTACAACTGATGTTCTCTTGCATACCCAAGCATTTTCTTAGATAAGTCTTATAAACCCATTTTACTCCAATAAATTCCTTGCCTTTTGGGAGATCAACTAATTCCCATGTGTTATTTTTCTCTATGGAATTAATTTCTTCATCTATAACATCTATCCATTTCTTATCTTTTACAGCTTCTTCAAAATGAATAGGATCTTCTACATGACAATACAATGAAAATAAAGAGTTCATACCTTCATTTGCTACCTCTTACTCATAGATTTCATTGAGACTTCTAAATCTGGTTCCTCTTTCACTTGGTGTACTCGTGCTTGTAGAAGCACTCAAATGTGATCCTTGTGATGTGCTTGGAGAAGCACTTTCATCACTTCTCAAGGGTGTTCTGACACCTACTTGTGGTGTCCCTTTTTTTCCTTGTGTTAGTGGAGGTAGTGCTGCTAATGAGGGATGTATTTCAGCCATCTCTTCCTCATCTTCATCATGAGACAAACAGTTTTTCACATTCACTGTTTTCTCAACGCTTCCATCCCAAGCTTCTTCCTCAATAAATTGTACATCTCTGCTTATCATAAATTTCTTGGTAGATGGGTTATACAATCTGTATGCTTTGGATTCTTCACTGTATCCAACAAATATGCACTTCTCCTCCTTACTATCCAACTTCTTCCTTAGTTGATCCAAAATGTCTACACAAGCCACACAACCGAATACTCTCATGTGGGTGACAAACTGCTTTATGCCACTCCACGCTTCTTCAGGAACTCTGTTCATTACGCTCTTTGTTGGGCATCTATTTAGCACATATGCTGCACAATGTACATCTTCAGCCCAATATTCATTTGGAAAATGTTTTGCCTTCAGCATACTTCTTACCATATCCATGATGGTTCTATTTTTCCTTTCAGCAACTCGATTTTTATATGGTGTACCTTGTTGTAAATTGTTTGTTTATCCCATTTTCTCTACAAAAATGCAGAAATTCTTTGAAGATATATTATCCTCCTTTGTTTGTTCTTAAGACTTTAATATTTTGATCACTTTGATTCTCTACAAGAACTTTAAAGTGGCAAAATTTCTCAAACACTTCACTTTTAAATTTCAAGAAATATACCCATGTTTTTCTTGTGAAATCATCAATAAATGTCAGTATATAGTGGTTGCCTACTAATGATGGTATTTTCATTAGACCACACAAATTAGAATGGACTATTTATAAGGGTGTCTTTACCCTTATGCTCTTTCCTGATGGAAAGCTTTCTCTGTGTTGTTTGCCCAAGATGCATCCTTCACAAAGGTTGTCTGGTTTCTCAATCAATGGTAATCCCTTTACCATTCCTTTCCTATGCAACAAATTCAGACCTCCAAATTTCTATTGTGTCACTACTGCCATCGCAGCTCCTTTCTTCAGATCTGCTCATCTTGAGAGGAAACATTATGTTTCTTGTCATCTTCACTTGTGCAATGCATTGTTTGCTTGGTGGTATGTACATGATGGTACATCTATCATCCTCAAAGAAAACATTGTAGACTTTTTGAATGAGATTTCCAATTCTCAAAAGGTTACACTTCATACCAGGCACATAATAAACATATGATATGGTTTTTCCTTCTCCTTTTTTTGTTAACACACTCACTCTACCTTTTCCCATGAGAAAGAATTTACTGTCTGTCCCCAATGATACTTGAGACTTCACATTTTCATCAATCATGGAAAACATAGAAATGTTTCCAATCATATGGTTGCTACATCTTGAATCTAGAAACCATATATCTTCATTTTTTTCTTCAGCCAAATTACATGCTAAAAATAATTTTTCTTGGCTGATATTTTCTTTAGTAAAATTAGCACTAGATCTATTACCCATGTCACTCTTTTTCTTCCTATATTCATTAGCGTAATGGCCATACTTCTTATAGTAATGACATTGGACTTGGGATTTATCATACCTTTTTCCATGTGCTTGAATTTGTCCACCTTGTTGGTTGTTTCCTTGGCTTTGATTCTGACTTTGATTGCTGCCCCTTCCACTTGCATTTGTAGGGTTGTTTTTTCCTCTATTTTGGCTTCTGCCTCTTCCTTTTCCTTTGTATTTTCCTTTGTCTTGACCTCTTCCTCTTCCAAAGGAAATTTGGATCTTGAAGGCATGCTTCAAAGATGAGTTTGTTGTTCTACCCAATCTTTGTTCATGTGCCATCAATGATGCATGAAGCTCATCAACTGTAAACTTTGAGAGATCTTTTGTCTCGTCAATGGTTGTGACTATCACATCAAATCTTGAGGGTAAGCTCCTCGATACTTTCTCCACTATTCTTATCTCTTCTATTCTCTCCATGAGATCTCATTTGGGTAACCAACCCAATCAGCAATGTAAAGAATGAGTCCTTTAAGTCCTTCTTCCTATTACTCTTTAGAAAATCTTTCTTTGCCTGTGTTAAGGCATTATATGCTTGTTCATCTACTGGTTCTTCTAAACCATCTTCAACTAGCTCCCATAAATCTTGAGAGGCAAACAGAGCTCTCATTGTGATTGCCCAATAGTCATAGTTCTTCCCATTGAACTATGGGAGTTGAGTATTTCCCATACTTGTGCTTGTGCTGGCTCCTACCATAACTAACTTACTAAACTATGCTTTTTTTTTTTAAACTTGATTGTGTTTTTTTTTTTTTTAACAAATTGTCTCTCTATTTAAGAGACAAACTCTGTCTTTAAAAGACTTCTCTGGACTGCACTCTTTAAAAACAAACACAAAACTCTGTTTTGGATAAATACCTTGCTTTTTTGAACCTTCACTCTGCTGGAGAAATCTTCAACAAGCTTCTTCTTCCTTCCTTCAGCTTCTTTGTCAAATGCAAAGATCCTGGACTATCTCTGATACCATGTTGGAATTTCTGAAGTATTCCAAACACACAGAGGAATAAAAAATCCCTCTTTTAAACACAAAGATTTAAATAAAATTCATGCACAGAGAGGTGGATGGAGTAAAAACTTTTTCCTATTAAACTAAAAAAAAACTATTATAAAATGATAGTCTTCTTCAGAACTTCTGTGTTTTGGATTACATTCAGAAATCTTCTTTCAACTACTGCACACGCAGTGTTACAAGGACTTTGTCTTCACTCTCTGTCCTTTTTCTATTCTGGCATAAAAACAATACACACAGTCAATGTGCTTTAGTCTGCTACACAATACAGCGCTAACAAAAAATTGCTCTCTGTCTCTCTGTTTTTCTTTTCTACCTTTGGGAAATAAATTACAAGACACAGTCCACTTTCTGTCTTCTACCTTCGGGATTTTATATTTTTCTTTTTCTTTAAAAAAACATTATCGATGCACACAGCATATATATTTCTTTTCAAGTTTCATTACAATAATTATATATATTGTAAATATAACATATTTACAATATTGGTTATATAATATTTATAACCTAATGTTTAAAAAAAATAAAACTATGTCACAGCAAATTAAAAAAAAAACATTAAAACTTCATTCACTCCATATTCCGTGGAGTCAAATCACTTTCCAAAAGCCTTTTTCTTTGCCCCACGGAGCTGCATTCATTGGTCCAGAGGAGGTGACGTCACCTTCTCTGGTGGGTCAATTTCCATGCTCGAAGCTTATGTTGGGTGTCGTCAGAATTGTGGTTGGATGAATTAAATGTGTTTGGCAAAGAATTTATGGCTGGTACATGAATGGTTAAGCCAGCAGGTTGCGTGGATATGGAGCCACGATCTGCAAATCTGGAAGTTGCGGTGTTGTACATGAATTCAGTTGTTCCTATAATTCAACTTCACATCAGGAATTGAATTTCGTCGTCCTTCTTCTGTCTATGGCAATTGGAATTAATTTCCAACACATCTATCTTCGTGAGCCAAAGGGCTGCAGATTGGCTTGGCAACTCCATAGATTAGCTTGTTGAAACGCTTCGTTGTGTATTGCAGCAGACCCGTTTCATAACATTTTTTTTTGGGCCTTTGCCTCATCTTTGCACTAACACGAAGCCTATGAAGCATTTGTGCAGTAGGCGTTCCAAGGTCATTTTATGATATAGTTATATGAGCAATCAAGTGTGTTTTTTATGATATATTTTTATGAGCAATCAAGTGTATTTTTTTATGTGGAATTTCTCTGACCTTGCTCAGTGTTGTTTTTTGTGTTTTCTCTGCAGATGAGAAGCAGTTGCGGCCGAATATGCAACAGTAGAGAGGACCACATCTATCTCCATGAGCCAGAGGGCTGCAAATTGGTTGGAAAATTGCAAATTGGTTGGCAAATCCATATATTAGCTTGATGAGAAGTCTCATTGCTTATTCTAGACATGCTTCATTACATTTTTTGGATTGTGAGAGCCTTGTCACCCATTTTACATACTCAATAGAACAAGAATTAACTTCTAGAGTGGATACAAATCCTTGTGTCAAAAAATGGTTTCGAAACATGGTTGTTTACAATGATAAAGGTTTATAAAGGTTTATCAGCAAATAAATTCAAGAAAAAGTTGATAATCATGTGTGTATGCACACCACAAATACAGAAGTACGATTTGCACCTAATTTCGATGGATACCACAAATAGAGTTTATTTTTCCAAAATTCAACGTTCTTTACCTGTGTTGGTGGGAGATTATTACCTTCACTGTGTTAGAGATTATTACCTTAACCCTAATATCCGATTCTACATATTTATGTCTTAGAAATAGATTAAAACAACATAGAAATTCAAATAGAGAAGTATGATTTGCGCCTCATTTAGATGGATACCACAAATAGGGAAAAGTTTATTTTTTACGTTATTTACCTTTGTTGGTTGGAAATTATTACGTTAACGGTGTTGGGGATTATTGCCTTAACCCTAATATCCCATTGTACATATCTCTACCTTGAAATAGATTAAAACAACACAAACATTTCGAACGTGAAGCCATTATAACAACTATTTTATTGATATTATTTGAGATGATATTCAATAAAATGAAACCAAAGAGTTCAGACATCACAGTTGTTGGCTATTGAAGTTATTTCTTTAGAAAACTAACAACATTTTAGATTTCTTAATTAAATAAGATAAATAAATTATATGTTGAATCTTTGCCAAAACAATTTTAACAACATTTCACATTTATTAATTAAAAATAAAAAATAAAAATAAAATTATATGTTGAATCTTTGAAAACTGTTTTAAAAAATTGTAATTTGAATCTTATTTGATTTGCATTAATTGGTCTTAATTCTAAACTATAAAATGACAATAGTTTTGAATAATAAAGTAATCATTTTATTAAAATAAGAGGACAAAACTTTAAAAGACATGTTACAATAGATAACATCGAGTAAGATGCCATAATGACAACTTTGGTTTATATTCCATTCCATATTCATATGTCTACGAACAGCCCTGCCCTCTCTTGGGGATATGTGTGGACTCAGGAGGCATATTTATGTTTTGTCTGGAATTGGTCTCGGATGGCATGTTATGAATTTTCTCTAAATAAGTAAATTTATACAAATAGAAAGAAAAGATTGGTGACGAGTGTTAGAGGATGCTGTGAATAAATAACAAATTTAAATGAGGTTTAAGATTGATGTGATTGCTGCACTCAATTGTCTACAAGTATTTTTTTTACATAGAATAACAAATTTAAATGAGGTTTAAGATTGATGTGATTGCTGCACTCAATTGTCTACAAGTATTTTTTTTACATAGTTAAGTGAGTCAGTTAATTGTGTACACTGGACTTGTAAAGATATTTACATAATTTTTATTTTATTCACCTATTTTATTTAATTATTAAAATTTTTTATTATAATGTTAATATACAACTTTTAATTTATAAATATATAATTATCTATTTTAAAAGAAAGAATGGTTGTTTATAAATTATAAATTTTATTTGTTAGGTTCACTTACTTGTTATTCACCCATTTTATTGAACTAGATGGAGTATAATATCTAATAAGATTCTAGCTAATGGCTAATTTTTCTATTAATTAATTATATTAGTACATTTGACATAATGTAACTGATTTACTTTTATATTTCAACTGTTAATGACATTTTTTTACTAATTTGTATATTCACTGGTCTTATATGTTTCACAATTCAACTTTTAATGACATTATTTTTACTAATTTTTATATGCAGTGATTTTATATGTTTTATGATTGAATGTCTTACGACTTTTATTTTGCGACATCCAATGCGATTGCTAATTATATAATATTATATAAAAGTTGAAATAAACCATTATTTTCACCGAAACAAAAACGTCATGTAAGCCATCCCAATCGTGTAGGATATGAGTAACATCGCAATTACTTACTGAAAAGAGTAACATTGCAACTAAAAAATTGGATTCGTAAGATGGAGTGCTTATGATTACTACTGAGAGACATGGAGTGCTTAGGATTACTATGTCCGACAAGTTGAGACAGGTTCGCCTCTAAAGAAGGTTATTTTGATATCGTATGTTGTCCGTTAAATATAGGGAGGCCTCCACAAAAGTATGGAGAATTAAATTTGATTGTGCCTTTTTGAGGTCTTGATAACCAGAATAATTGTTTAAATACTTTGAACTTAGTTGGTATATTGTGGAAAATTTGTGGATTTGGACATATATTTTTGAAATTTTTAATTATGTTAATAGGTTTTCTTATTGAAATGAAACTGAAATTTATTGTTATGAATTAAAAATAATGATATATTTTTATTATTTCTTTTATATCAATAAATATAATTTTCAATATTAATCTTTCTATATATTTAATTATATATTTATATCATTAATGAATTTGTTTATGGTTTGATATTTATTTATTTAAGATTCTAAAATTACTACTCATATTTATCAAATAAGAAATGATATCATGAGGAGTGGAAGTGGAGGATTTTTTTGGCTTTCTCTTTTGTCTTAAAGGATGAATATATTTGTAATACTCACAGAGCTTAGGCATAATCTCTAACAACTAGGATAAATGTATCCTCTCTTCCAATGCATTGTTCTCCTTTAGTCTTTACCAATTAGGTATCTAATTATAATAGGTGACTCTAATAACTCCATCCATTATCTTACTTTGGGAACTTTTCCTTTGGACTCCATGCTTCACAGTCTTTACACAACATTATTAAGATAACTTGTTTGGATTCCTTGCATTAAAGGCCAATGTGTTTTAAAGATGTAAACATGACAGAAAGAAAATTAGCAAATCAATCCTTATCACCCTCTCATGAAACTTTGAGGATCAACAAACCTTGCACTAAACAATGCTACCTTAAACAAACATATGATGATGAATTTCAATATAATTAAAATTAAAATTGTTTGCATACCATGAACATGGCACTTCAAAGGCACAAAGGATGCACTTGGAGGTCATTATAACAAGCATATAACATTCTTTGTACATAGCTACTGCAAATGAAAAATATGAATATTGGCATGCTATGTCTTCACTCTCTAGGTGGTGCAATAGGGAGACACTCAAGCCTAGTGATCACAAAATCTTTTTTTGCAAATTTGGTTCAATTTGCTCTAGTCGAAGTGTTTGATCTGAACTGTTTGATCTTAAACGGGTTGCTATTGATGAAAATTTGATCATTATAGATGACTACGAATCAGTGGTTGTTATATTTTGATGCTAGCTAAATGCTATCATTTTAATGACATTTTCTATATGTTGTATCCATATGACTTTCCTTGGAACTTAATATTTGCACTAAAGTATGACCATACTAGTGTACACTTAAAAATCTTTACAATATTTTCTTTCTATAATTTATTATGTATCTCATATATATTTGACACATTTTTTTCATGTATATATATATATATATAATCAATCATGATTTATAAATTGAGTTGTGAATATGTAAATTTAATTTGGGAATAGAAAAAAGCACTTGCTTGAGAAGAAATGAGTGTATACTTGTAAAAAAAAAATGAAATAAGTCCGTACATCTCTTTTCATATCTAATCACTTTAGTCAACCAATTAATTATTAAGTGATAATTAAAATGGATTTAATAACTAAAAGTATGCTTTTAATAAAAAAAAAATCACAAATTCAAATAATAATAAAAAATACATTTACATTCCAATACAACATGTACATAATAATAGTAAATTTTAATTAATGAAAAGTAAAATTCAACAACAAAGTCTTGGATCTGGTCATTCGAACAGTAAACAACGAAGTTTTTGGTCGTTGGAGAGGTCAACAACAAGATCAAGTACAAACAATGCCAGAGTTGTTGATAACAGTTGATATTGTTGTGAAGTAAAAAACGGTTGAGGCGTCCATTAAAAATCAAAGTAGGGTTCGTAGAAGATTGAGAAAAATTAAAAGTTGACGTTAACGTGAGCTTCACACAGCTTTCAATGGCGAAAAGAGCGAGCAGTCAATGCCTTAATGGTCGATTTGGGATGGAAAGTAATCAGACCAACCTAAATCGACAACCCTTTTGTGCAATTTGAAGTTAGTGCACTTAGTTGGTCACTTTCTAAATAATACCATTATAATATTATAAATTTTAAAAACACATTTAGAATTTATACTTTATATTTTAATATGAAAATTTATATTTTAATATATAAATTGTGAATATATATATTTTTTTAAATACCATTATAATATAATAATAATTTTAATCTAATATACATATTTAGAATTTTAATTTTATATTTTAATATGTAAATTGTGAATACATTATTTTATTTTGTTTAATAATCCCTTTTTTTTAAAACCATATGTTATTTATCTAGATTTTTTGAGGTTGGAATTCAAGGGAGGTCTTTTTAATAGCCTTAAACTTGAGCAAATTCATTAATCTACTCTTATGTTTTTTTCATAATAGAAATAATGTAGCTGCTTAGTTTAATTATTGAAATTTTAAAAGTATGAACTAATTGTTGTATTTGAATAAGGGCTACATTGTATATACTCTTGCTTAGTTTAAGTATAGTTAAATTAGAGTAAGAAACAATGAAGACATACATGAATGTATGAAAAAGGTGTTTTTTTAGTAGCCATAAAATGCTTCTAATAGCCTTGGACTTATAATATATAGATATTGGAACCAAAATCCTAAAAGGATACTTCTAAACCAAAAAATGTTTCTACCAAAAGTTGGAAAAAATATTGTTATCTTGCATTGGAAGTGTGAACTAAAACTCCACACACACACACACATATCCTCTCATCAAATTCTATTTTTACACAATATGTAACACCCCCAATTTGTGTGTTGAATTTTTTTAAAGTTTGACATTTGAAATTAAATCCTAAGGGGGTGGACCCCAAGGGATAAGTATGGTGTGAATGTATTTGCATATTTTATTTGAGGAAATAAATAAAATGATTGTGCATTTTGACCAAGATGAGAATTAGAGATCACTTGCCAAATCCATGAGGATGCATAAGGAAACAAATCCCCAAAAATCTTTCAAAAATCCTTGAAAGAAATTTATTTAGATTTGAGGAGGAATCTAAATTTCCCCAATGAAGAGGAGTAGTTGGGAAGAGGTGAGAAAAAGCTGGAAAAGCTGAGGAAAAGCTTAAAGCAGCTTTAAAGAATCCCAAAAGGGGAAGCCTAGGCTAAACAGGAAAGAAAGCATCCTGCTATTCTGGACGCAGAATTAGAAACATGCTTTGGGGAAATATGAGCTTAAATAAGCTGCTCCTAGGCAGATCAGAGGTGGATCTGTTCTAGGAGGTGATCTCTGCTCGGGGGTGAGTCCTGGGAGATAAAGAGGACTCTAAGGTTGGGAGGTTGGTCAATTGCAATAGTGGTATGTTCCTGTAATTTTCTGTTCATTCAGATGTATTATGGTATGAATTAGCTACATATAAAAATTTAAGAGAATCTGTATGTTTGATTTTGGTACTACATTTAATAGAGTCCATCATCAGGCATTCACCTTCCAGATATTGTTTAGTTGTATAGCAGAAATCCATGGAATAGAAACCCCAGAAACTCTAAACCAAGGTTGGTTTAATTCTGAAGTTACTTAGTTTCCATAGATAATTAAATATTAATTGGTTCCTGTAGATGCAAATGGGATGCTCTTATGTATGATAGGAAAATATGACAGCAGAACTTATTACAGCAGAACTTAAGCCTATATGGTACATAGCAGAAAGAAAGTAAGCAAGATATTAGAATATGACAAAAAAAAAATGTGCTAGAAACAGAGAAAATTCTACGCTATATGAGCATTATAACATTTATAAGTGTATAGAGTGCATCTCTAAATCTATTCTTACTCATTGAAAACCAGTGTCATAGAAAAATACTTGACTTATAATTAAGGCCCTCTAGTCAAGTACTATTAAAAACATATAGGTAGGCCTCCAAAGAAAAACAGAGTTTAAGAGTAAGTGCTCTAGAACATATACTTGAATTCTTATTAAACCACAAAGTAAGTTTACACTATAAAAGGGTGATAGCACTCACAGCAATTATAGCGTATTTTGTATGTTACCTTCATCTTTAACCCTTAAAATAAACATTAGGGAAATGGAGTTAATAGATGCTTAAGGTATACCATCACTTGAACTATCGACTACTTATATATATATGCTAAACAAAAAAAAAAAACACCAAAAGTATACATATGTTAACAAGTGTCGAATACTATACAATTAAGTCCTTGTTAATCCTCGACTACAGATGAGCCACATATGTGTATACCTAAATTTTATAGATCACAAGGGCGATATAAATCTAAATTCTATATTTACACGATACGTGTTAAAAAGGAAACATACATATGAAACATATAAAACATATGAAACATGTGAAACAATGAGACATATATGCCCAAGGTAGATACGAATACGATTACATATATAAACCATATATGTGAACAGAATAAACCATGAATACGAATTGTATATATATGAACTATACATGGCAAAAAGGAATTATTGATACAAATCGGTTATGTTGAAATGAATTGCATATAGCTACGGCCATGGAATTCCAGCGTTTAGTCCAACTACAGTAGATTATCAAAAAACCTAACTACATAACTGCCGAGAGCATGTATTCGTATAATATGACCGATATATACATATACCTAAATCAAAAGGAAAATAAAAATATGGCGAACCTTCGGCGCGTAGGTAATGTAAGGAATGCGATTTTATACCTGTAAGAGCCATCTACGCATAGGCGGGGCCTCACAGTAGGTGAGAGCGTGGTAAGTTTAACTCTGCCTGTATAAAAATAAAACGATTTTTGTGACGGGGCCCTGTAAGGCCGAATAGAGCAAAACACAATTAAATCGTTATTCATTACAGTGACGGTAGATAAAGGATTTTAATGGGGAACTGCCGAAGGGTCGGCTAACACAGAAGCAAAATAAAATGACAGCATTATTTAAGCCGGGTCCTAGATCCAACTCAGCGAGTCGCTATAATAGTAACACGGTTCTTACTGTATGATCTCATAAGGTCGATTAGATCCAACTAACTGAAATTGTTATATTCCTGCAGTGATAGCAAGTGAATGACTATCACTGGGTAAACGCCAGAGGATTTTCCAATGCCAAAAGAAAGAAAACGATAATCATTTAGTTCCACGACCGAGAAACGATCGGCTCATCTCTGTGGAGGTAATATGGGCGACCTCTCGTCCCACTCCTGTGTAGACATGAAATTCAGAGGAAAAAAAAAGAGTATAACAGATGTATTTAAAAAGGAATTAACAATAAGGACGAAAATAAAACTCCATGCCAGCCAGTTCGAATAGACTTACGCGCTGAACCGTAACCTGCATGTCAACAGTGAGGAGAGTTTAAAATATACCCATTGCGCGTATCATAAACATAAATGCTGGAAGAACGAGAAAATTGTAATACTCAGCGACATGAATTTAAAAGAGTTGGTTACCAGCGTAAGCCGAGGAAAGCGTTGGAACAAGCAGGTTCATTGCATCAGCAGAAGACATGACACGCCCTGAACCAGAGGTTCTCCTGCACAAATGAGAAAACGCATGCACTTGATGAGTAAATTCTGGTTTTGCCATTCCACAGAGAGAAATGGGAACGACACACCTGAAATGAAATAATAATGAACAAAAGGGGGGGGTTTAAAATGTGAACCAAAAACCCTAACCCTAAATCTACCGTATCCCTCACAAAAGCGCGTTGCAGGGTTGGCGTACAGATCACAGCTTCAACCCTAATCCACGTCGACCTCTGTTAGCACGGAATTCGTCGCAGGGTTTTAGAAGTCAGGTTGAGTAGGTAAGACCCGTAAGCTCTCATAACCATGGGTTATCTGCAACGCTAAATTCGTGCATCGAGCCGGCGGAAGGTCTGCACGGCTGTGCGTTCGTCTTGCGGAAGTGACCTCTACTGAAGGCACGTAGAGCTGGAAGCACAGAGGAAAGAAGAAGATGCAGACCGCCGCCACCTGCGGTGCACCACCTGAACACTCCAGCATATAATCGACCTTATAAAATCAGTACGTGGCGAAAAGATGTGGAATCGTATATCTGGCGGTCACACGCAAAATGTTTTGGGCAAAATAGCAGATGCAGTTCACATCACTGGTACCTGCAATGTTCGTGGCGGAGGTAAATTAGCAATGGTAGTATGCCAACGTTAAAAAAAAACAGGAACGCAGATACACGCCACCGTAGCGTATCGTGTAAGTTCCATCTAATGATTTCATACGCCCGATCAAGTTCTCATTACCTATTCGATCTCCACGTGGATGGGGCGTAAACCATAATATACAAAACCCTAATATATGAGTCATAAGGGAATAAAATCATGTTATGGTTATGTGACTTTAAAAAGAACAAAAATGAATGATTTGAATCCTACATAGTGTGACTGTTTGAAAAAAAAACGTATAGAATGGAATGATTTTAATGGTTGGGAGAATAATCACATTTATATATATATACATATAGGTATGACGTATAAATCTTTATGAGCGGGAATAAAGTTATACTTTAGATTTGTATGGGGCGAATATTAAATGCCTATTTAATTATATATATATATATATAAATAAACATATATGTATAGGTTGGAGTTAATAAAGTGATCTTTGAGATTTTATAGGTAGGATAACAAACACCTATATATATATATATATATATATATATATATATATATATATATATAGAGAGAGATCTATGTTAAATTGAAAGCAAGTTGTATTTTAGATTTATATGGTTAGGGTATTGAATATCTATATATATATAAACATATATATATATATTGGATTAATAACGTGGCACTTTATTTGGGGTTATTATATTGCACTTTAGTTGAAATTAATAAGTAAAGGGTGTGAACTTCGGTACTGAAATTCACCATAGGTATAAATTGTATTTAAACTAGAAACATAAAGTTTGCTAGTGGAACTGAAATACGTGGTCTTGAAAAAAAAATAAAAAATAATATTTTGGGAGGTGTGACAAATGGTATCGGAGCACCAGTTACAACAAATTGGGCTGTCAATTTTGTGCTCACTGATTATTACATATTTTGTTTCTGCAATTTTTATAAAATTTTTGCTAATCTGTGTTGTAAGTGTGTACAGTTGAAATGGCTGAAGGTGAAGGGATTTATGTGGATCTGCGGGATGAGTTTGCTACTCTAGATCCCAATGCCCCGGTAATGGCTATGTTGCACAGGTTTAACGAGAATTATCGAATCACAGGGAAGCCGTAATGACATGTTGTCACTCGCCCCGCAAGGAGCAGAAAGCTCATCGTAGAATCTAACTTCCTAACGCCTGTGGCTGCGAAGGTTCCTGAAAGAGAAAGATGGATGAGTTCCATGATGATGATGCCGCTAGACACGCATAAACGAAAAGAGAATCGTTAGGAGAATTAGAAAATCAAACCTCCTCCTATGATGGGGAGAAGGGGAGGAGATGTCAAGCTTGTCATTAACAGATCAAGTATTTCAAGTTTATGAATATGAGAGCAATCTGAAGGCTAGATTAGCTGTGTACCAGCTACAAGGAAAAGCTACACTATGGTGGGAAGAGACAAAAATGGTGCATGCCATTGATGAAAAGACAGTTACTTGGGAAGATTTTCAGACTAAGTTCAAAAGTCGTTATTTGAATGAACGTTATTATGATGATAAAGCAAAAGAATTCCATGAACTTAGACTAGGACAACTCACTATTGATGAGTTTGTCACTAAGTTTACAAATTTACTGAGGTATGTTCCTTACATAAGGGAAGAAAAAGCAAAGGTGCAAAGGTTTTTAAATTGTTTGCCTACTGCATACAAGGAGAAAATTGAGTTTGATAATCCAAAGACAATGGATGAGGCTGTTAGAAAAGCAAGACTATGCTATCAGCAGTTTAAAGGTAAAGCTGAACAAGGGAAGAGCTGGTTGAACAAGGGTGAGTTCAAAGGTAAAAGACCAAAACCAGCATATCTAAGGAATTTTGGTAGAGATCATCAGAGGAAAAAATTCAATAAACCAAAAGAAAGTCAAACTGCTCAGTCCCAAGTGGCGGCAGAACCAGTAGAAGGGAACAGTAAAAAAGAAGGGACAGTCAGAATGAAGGAACATTTGAAATGTTGGGGATGTGGAGAACCCCATATGATGAGGGACTGTCCCCATCGAAATATACACATGATCAGCAGAGAGCGAGAGGCAACAACAGTAAATGACATAGCCAGAAATATTCCAACTATCAGTGCAGCATTGGAAAATCAGCAAGCAGAACATCAAGCAACCATGGTGGAAATGGAGGGTAAGATTTCTGACCTACCTGTTACTGTTTTGATTGATCCAGGTGCTTCCTTGAGTTACATTAGTCGTGGAATTGTAGAGAAATGTAAAATTAAACCTGAAAAATTTGAGCAGTCATGGTTGGTACAGCTAGCCACTGGAACTAAGAGGAAAGTTACACATAAGTTGCCCAAAACAACAATACAATTAAATGGGGTTCCAACAGAAGTAAATTTGAACCTATTGCCATTAGGATCCTATGATCTACTGATAGGAATGGATTGGCTAGAGAAGAAGAAAGCCCTGATGAACTGCTGGGATAAAACCCTACATTGTGTGGATGAAGAAGGGAAACCTTTTACACTAAAAGGGAAACAAAAACCCATTTCAGTAAGACAAATATCAGCCTTACAATTGAAAAGAATAGCTAGAAAAGGATACCAAGTCTATGCAGTGCATGTAGAAAAAATAGAACAGAAACCTGAGGAAGAGTTACTGGATGCTATACCAGTCATCAGAGAATTTAAGGAAGTCTTTCCCAAGGAAATCCCTCATCTTCCCCCCAAAAGAGAGATTGACTTTTCTATAGATCTGGTGCTGGGAGCCACACCTGTTTCCCGAGCCCCCTATCGGATGAGTCCGCCAGAACTGATGGAGCTGAAGATGCAGCTGCAAGAATTATTGGATAAGGGTTACATTAGACCAAGTGTATCTCCATGGGGAGCACCTGTTTTATTTGTTAAAAAGAAGGATGGAACTTTTAGGATGTGCATTGATTATCGGCAACTGAAAAAGTTGACCATTAAGAATAGATATCCACTTCCTAGAATTGATGATCTTTTCAATCAAGTGAGAGGAGCTTCAGTCTTTTCCAAGATAGACCTAAGGACTGGTTATCACCAGCTTAGAATTAAGGAAGAAGACATTAGCAAAACTTCATTTCGAACCAGGTATGGGCATTACGAATTTGTAGTCCTACCTTTTGGTTTGACGAATGCCCCTGCCACCTTTATGTGCTTGGTGAACAGTGTGTTAAACAAGTTTTTGGACAAATTTGTTCTTGTGTTCATAGATGATATCTTAGTCTATTCTAAAAATGAAGATGAACATAAGGACCATCTGAGAATAGTGTTGCAAACTTTAAAAGAAAACTAGCTATATGCCAAGTTCAGCAAATGTGAATTTTATAAAGATAAAATTCAATATCTGGGTCATATTATTTCTGAAAAAGGGTTGGCAGTCGACCCTGAAAAGATAAAAGCCATTAAGGAATGGCCAGTTCCCACTGATGTCTCAGCAGTAAGATCATTTATGGGAATTGCAGGCTATTATCGCAGATTTGTGGAGAGATTTTCTGCTATAGCAAATCCCATAACCTCATTACAAAGGAAGGGTGTTAAGTTCGTGTGGACAGAGAAATGTCAAATCAGTTTTGAACAATTGAAACAAAAACTTATTTCAGCCCCTATATTAAAAATTGTTGATCCTGATAAAGAGTTTGTTGTATGTACCGACGCTTGCAGAGAAGGGCTAGGAGGAGTCCTATTGCAGGAAAATTTAGTCATTGCCTATGAATCTAGAAAACTGAAAATACATGAACATAATTACAGTGCATATGATTTGGAATTTGCAGCTGTTATCCATGCTTTAAAAATGTGGAGACACTATCTGCTGGGGAAGAAGTTTACATTGATGACTGATCATATTAGCCTCAAATATTTTTTCTCCCAAACTGACCTGAATGCAAGACAAGCCAGATGGCTGTCCTTTCTAAGTGAATTTGATATGGATATAAAGCATATCAAGGGAAAAGAAAATAAAGTTGCTGATGCCTTAAGTAGAAATGCTTGTCAACATTTAACCAGCATGGGGAGTAGTGCTCAGATGGAGATAGAGGAATTGGTAGGAAAAGCAGCAAATCAAGATCCCAACTATGAAGCACTCTTGGTGAAACTACAGAAAAAGGATAAAACTGATTTCACAAAAAACCAAAGAGGGCTACTCTATTTCAAAAACCAATTGTATATTCCAGATATAGAGTCATTGAAAAGAGAAATTTTAGATGAATATCACAAACAGCCCTATGCAGGACATCCAGGATATCAAAAGATGTTAACAGCCTTAAAGAAGAAGTTGTTCTGGCCAGGAATGAAAAGAGATGTGGCAGATTATTTAAGTAGATGTATGGAATGTCAGTTAGTCAAGGTTGAGCATCAACACCCAGCAGGGCTTTTAAACCTGTTGCCAATTGCAGAATGGAAATGGGACACAGTTTCCCTGGATTTTATAACAGGATTACCCAAGACTAAATATGAACATGATTCTGTAATGGTAGTAGTAGACGCCCTCACAAAAGCTGCTCACTTTATACCAGTAAAGTCTACCTTTGGAACAGCTCAAGTAGCAAATGTTTTCCTAAAGGAGATAGTAAGGCTGCATGGAGTTCCCAAGGTGATTGTTTCAGATCGAGATGCTAAGTTTACAGCAGCATTTTGGAAGGGATTGTTTGCAGGAATGGGTACTAAGCTGAATTTTAGTACTGCCTATCACCCTCAGACCGATGGGCAAACAGAAAGGACAAATCAAATTTTAGAGGATATGCTGAGAATGTATGTGATGGATAGGCCATCAAAATGGGAAGAGTATCTGCATTTAGCTGAGTTTGCCTACAATAATAGTTACCAATCCTCTATTAAGATGAGTCCGTTTGAGGCACTCTATGGGAGAAAGTGCCGTACTCCCTTGAGCTGGAGTCAACCAGAGGATAAACTGGTGTTGGGACCAGATGCACTACAAGAGATGGAAAGAATTGTTAAACAAATACAGAGAAACATAAAGACAGCACAAGACCGACATAAGAGCTATGCTGATAAGAAAAGGGTGCACCGAGAATTCAAAGTGGGGGATCATGTGTATTTGCGCATTAAACCCAAAAAGAGTACACTTTATGCAGGGAGTTGTGCAAAACTGGCTCCTAGATATTGTGGGCCTTTTGAGGTGTTAGAAAGGGTGGGACCAGTGGCTTACAAGCTGGCCTTACCACCCCATGTTAAAGTGCATAATGTATTTCATGTTTCATTATTAAAAAGATATGTGCATGATGATTCTCACATAGTTGATTGGAATGTTGTACAGGTGGAACCAGAAGGGGAGTTTCTGCCAGAACCGCTTCAAATATTGGAGCGGGAAGAAATTGAATTGAGAAACAGAATAGTGGCCAGAGTAAAAGTGCAGTGGAAGCACTTTACTGCTGAAGAAGCCACCTGGGAAAGGGAAGCTGAAATGATGGAGAAATATCCATTTTTGTTTAAATGAACTCTAGTAGTTGAATAACAACACCCAGGACGGTGTTTATTTTCAGAGGGGGAATGTGTAACACCCCCAATTTGTGTGTTGAATTTTTTTTAAAGTTAGACATTTGAACTTAAATCCTAAGGGGGTGGACCCCAAGGGATAAGTGTGGTGTGAATGTAAGTGCATATTTTATTTGAGGAAATAAATAAAAGGATTTCGCATTTTGACCAAGATGAGAATTAGAGATCACTTGCCAAATCCATGAGGATGGATAAGGCAACAAATCCCCAAAAATCTTTCAAAAATCCTTGAAAGAAATTAATTTAGATTTGAGGAGGAATCTAAATTTCCCCAATGAAGAGGATTAGTTGGGAAGAGGTGAGAAAAAGCTGGAAAAGCTGAGGAAAAGCTTAAAGCAGCTTTAAAGAGTCCCAAAATGGGAAGCCTAGGCTAAACAGGAAAGAAAGCATCCTGCTATTCTGGACGCAGAATTAGAAACATGCTTTGGGGAATTATAAGCTTAAATAAGCTTCTCCTAAGCAGATCAGGGGTTGATCTGTTCTGGGAGGTGATCTCAGCTCGGGGGTGAGTCCTGGAGATAAAGAGGACTCTAAGGTTGGGAGGTTGGTCAATTGCAATAGTGGTATGTTCCTGTAATTTTCTGTTCATTCTGATGTATTATGGTATGAATTAGCTACATATAAAAATTTAATAGAATCAGTATGTTTGATTTTGGTACTACATTTAACAGAGTCCATCATAAGGCATTCACCTTCCAGATACTGTTTAGTTGTAGACCAGAAATCCATGGAGTAGAAACCCCAGAAACTCTAAACCAAGGTTGGTTTAAATGTGAAGTTACTTAGTTCCCATAGATAATTAAATATTAATTGGTTCCTGTAGATACAAATGGGATGCTCTTATGTATGATAGGAAAATATGATAGCAGAACTTATTACAGTAGAACTTAAGTCTATATGGTACATAGCAGAAAGGAAGTAAGCAAGATATTAGAATATGACAAAAAAAAAAATTGTGCTAGAAAAAGAGTAATTCTACTCTATATGAGCATTATAACATTTATAAGTGTATAGAGTGCATCTCTAAATCTATTCTTACTCCTTGAAAACCAGTATCATAGAAAAATACTTGACTTATAATTAAGGCCCTCTAGTCAAGTACTATTAAATACATATAGGTACGCCTCAAACGAAAAACAGAATTTAAGAGTAAGTGCCTAGAACATGTATTTGAATTCTTATTAAACCACAAAGTAAATCTACACTATAAAAGGGTGATAGCACTCATAGAAATTATAGAGTATTTTGTATTTTAACTTCATCTCTAACCCTTAAAATAAACATTAGGGCAATGGAGTTAATCGATGCTTAAGGTATACCATCACTTGAACTATCGACTACTTATATATATATGCTAAAAAAAAAACACTAAAAGTATACATATGGGTGTTAACAAGTGTCGAGACATACAATTAAGCTCTGTTAAGCCTACATTACAATCAATTGAGCCACATATGTGTATACCTCAATTTTATAAATCACAAGGACGATGTAAACCTAAATCCTATATTTACACGATACATGTTACAAAGGAAACATACATGTGAAACATACACAACGAGACATATAGGCCAAGGTATATAGGAATACGATTACATATATAAACCATATATGTTAATAGAACAAATCATGAACACGAATTGTATATATATGAGCTATACATGGCAAAAAGGAAATATTGATACGAATCGGTTATGTTGAAATCAATTACAAATAGCTACGGCCATGGAATTCCAGCATTTAGTCAAACTACAGTAGATTATCACAAAACCTAACTACATAAGTGCCGAGATTGGGCTCATCTATGTAACTGGAAAAGGTAAATTATATTTTGATAATATGACCATATGTATACATATACCTAAATTAAAAAAAAAAGGGAAAAAAAAATATGGCGAACCTTTAAAGGCCAGATAATGTGGGTGAAGTCACGATTTTATATCCTGTAGAACCATTTACTTAGTAATTTCATAAGACAGAGCTGGTAAGTTTAACTCTGCCTGTATAAAAATAAAACGATTTTTGTGACGGGACCCTGTAAGGCTGACTAGAGAAAAACACAATGAAATCGTTATTCATTACAGTGACGGTAGATAAAGGATTTTAATGGGAAACTGCCGAAGGGTCGGCTAACACAGAAACAAAATAAAATGACAGCATTATTTAAGCCCGGGTCCTAGATCCCGCTCAGCGGTTCTCTATAATAGTAACACGATGCTTACTGTGTGACCCTGTAAGGTCGATTAGATCCAACTAAATGAAATCGTTATATTCCTCAGAAATCTAGTAAGAATGATTAGTCATATGTACGTAGGATTGGCCAATGCCAAACGAAAGAAAACGATAATCATTTAGTTCCATGACAGAGAATCGGTCGGCTCATCTCTGTGGAGGTGATATGGGTGACTTCTCGTCCCCCTCCTGTGTGGACATGAAAGTCAGAAAAAAATATATAGCAGATGTATTTAAAAAGGAATTACCAATAAGAACGAAAATAATTCAAATGCCAGCCAGCCTCTCGAATAGATTTATTTAATGGCTAACTGCAATGCATACGAACCTAGAATCGCATGTCAAAAGTGAGGGAGAGTTTAAAATATACCCATTAAGTGCTAGTAGATTACAAACATAAAATGCTGGAAGAACGAGAAAATTGTAATACGCAGCGACATGAATTTAAAGGAGTTGGTTACCAGCGTAAGCCGAGGAAAGCTTTGGAACAAGCAGGTTCATTGCATCAGCAGAAGACATGATACGCACTGAACCAGAGGTTCTCCTGCACAAATGAGAAAACGCATGCACTTGATGAGTAAATCCTGGTTTTGCCATTCCACAGAGAGAAATGGGAACGGCACACCTGAAATGAAATAATAATGAACAAAGGGGGGGGGGGGGGGGTTTAAAATGTGAACCAAAAAACCCTAACCCTAAATCTACCGTATCCCTCACAAAAGCGCGTTGCAGGGTTGGCGTACAGATCACAGCTTCAACCCTAATCCGCGTCGACCTCTGGTAGCACGGAATTCGTCGCAGGGTTTTAGAAGTCAGGTTGAGTAGGTAAGACCCGTAAGCTCTCATAACCATGGGTTATCTGCAACGCTAAATTCGTGCATCGAGCCGGCGGGAAGTCTGCACGGCTGTGCGTTCGTCCTGCTGAAGTGACCTCTACTGAAGGCACATAGAGCTGGAAGCACAGAGGAGAGAAGAAGATGCAGACCGCCGCCACCTCCGGTGCACCACCTGAACACTCCAGCATATAATCGACCTTATAAAATCAGTACGTGGCGAAAAGATGTGAAATCGTATATCTGGCGGTCACACGCAAAATGTTTTGGGCAAAATAGCAGATGCAGTTCACATCACTGGTACCTGCACTGTTCGTGGCGGAGGTAAATTAGCAATGGTAGTATGCCAACGTTAAAAAAAACAGGAACACAGATACACGCCACCGTAGCGTATCGTGTAAGTTCCATCTAATGATTTCATACGCCCGATCAAGTTCTCATTACCTATTCGATCTCCACGTGGATGGGGCGTAAACCATAATATACAAAACCCTAATGTATGAGTCATAAGGGAATAAAATCATGTTATGGTTATGTGACTTTAAAAAGAACAAAAATGAATGATTTGAATCCTACATAGTGTGACGGTTTGAAAAAAAAACGTATAGAATGGAATGATTTTAATGGTTGGGAGAATAATCACATTTATATATATATACATATAGGTATGACGTATAAATCTTTATGAGCGGGAATAAAGTTATACTTTAGATTTGTATGGGGCGAATATTAAATGCCTATTTAATTATATATATATATATATATATATATATATATATAAATAAACATATATGTATAGGTTGGAGTTAATAAAGTGATCTTTGAGATTTTATAGGTAGGATAACAAACACCTATTTATTTATATATATATATATATATATATATATAATATATATATATATATATATATATATATATATATATATATATATATATATATATATACATAGAATCTATATTTAAATTGAAAGAAAGTTGCATTTAGATTTATATGGTTAGAATTATTGAATATCTATATATATAAACATATATATATATATATATATATATTAAGTTAATAGCATTAACACTTTATTTGGGGATTATTCTCTTTCTTGCTTTGATTTAAAACTAATAGTAGGGTATGTAAAAATTGATACTAGAAATTCTTTAGGTATATTATATTTAAACTAAACAGAAAAGTTTTTAATTAGGCGAAATATGTGGTCTTTAAAAAAAAAAAAAAAAAAAAAATTGGGAGGTGTGACACAATATTACATTTAATATTTCAAAGATAATGATTGATGTGTAATCGCACTCGCCCATCATCAGTTGAGATTTTACTTGTCTCACTATATATATATATATATATATATATATATATATAATTAATTTAATTAATTTGAATGTTTATATAGTTATTCATGGCAAGATACGGTAAATTCACTGCGGAGTACTTCTTGACAGTCTAGAATCCGGGTTTGACACATCTCGAAATTAGGAATCCCATGACCGGGTAATAGAGGGACAGACAGAACCAAGAGATCATCAGTGTATTTTCGCACTAGTAATGCGAGACGCAAGAAAACTTCAATTTATTGATGAGATATAGAATATCGCGGTATCGCAATGATTCTTTTGCATCCCACATTCATACTTGAAATAAGGGCGGTGATTGGTTGAAAGAGTAGATCGGCTCAAACCAACTATGGTCGGCAACATATCTTCCTCTTCTGGTAATTTATGTGAAAATGCATTGATTCATATGCGGGAAGCATGGTTGTTGTATCTCCAACAATGAAGGAGAATCTCTGTCTCTCTTTCGCCATATTTCTAAAGAAAATCATATGGTGACCTTGTTGCCATCGGTCGCGGCTAACCATTTGATATAAAAATATTCTGATGATGTTTCTAATACATCATAATATCTTGAGATTGATCTATATAAATACAGTGAAAATCTCATGCTCTCAAATAAAAAAATAGTAGACATATATCTCATTTTTATTATGTTCCACTTCAATCATAATATCATTATGAAGTCACTGATGTAACATGGTTATGATGTAATATTTCCATAGGCCACATGTTATATTTATGACAAAAACTCCCAATAGAAGATTGATATAAAAGGTAAAAAAATCAAGAATATGATGTTTCCCTTGACTTGGAAGTAAAATGTGTCAAGGATAAATGAGTCATTATGGCATTCTGGGAATATTCCTCAACATTTTAAGACTTCTTTAGAAACATTCTGCATGGTCGCTTGTCTCTGTTGTGAATGAAAAATATTGCAATCGCAAATCTTGTTATAGCAAACTTAAGAAAGAGTTTTCCAATATCTCTCCAATTGTGAGTAAAGAGCCCAATTCACATATGTGTGTGTGGCTCATGAACACAAAGAATATTATGGTGTATTTACTTTATGACTTTTTATTGATGACTATATAAATAAAATATGGATTTGTTTCCTCAAAATATTGATACTTCTGTTGTCAAGGAGTTCAAGAAAAGCATAAAAGAAAAGTTGAAGTCTTCAAATTACTCAAACAGAGAATATGCTTCCAATTATTCTTCATCATTTATAAAATATGAATCATCATGCATAAAACAAATAAAATACACTCTAATAATAGAATGGATAAGGAAAACCATTCACCATTAATAAGTATAAGACTATTGCCGTGTTGCTGCCAGGTCACAATATGCTCCTTTGTTAGACTTCCACACCAGTATCAAAGATATTGCAATTTTATGAAGTTTTGGATGGCAAAAAGGTGAATTCACTTTTGAATTTTTGTGAAGCATTTCCAGAAGATGTTTTGAGAAGTTTTAAAAGAAATTATTGATAGAAGTGAAAATGATTTTCAGAAGCCATAGTGAACAGTCAAAATCCTATATTCTAAGGGTCTATTTCACTCAAGAATTTTTTAAAAAAGAGATATTAAAAATTTCAAAATCTAATCTCACAAAATTGGATGAAGATTTTTAAATTATCCTTTCATTTTTCCACCACAACCACAAGATTGCAGGTTTCATGAAGACTATTACCACTCTAAAATGGTACATCTTCTAGCAATGAATCAATTTATTCATCATCTCGTAAGACAATAAGAAAACTAAACATTAGGGAAATATATAGATATCTCTGTAGAATCATTTCCTTTTTCATAAAATAAATAATCCCTTTTTGAAAGGCAATAAAGAGAAAACATTAGGTCATGCAATTAATGAGGAAAATCATTAGCCATAAAGAAAAACGAGACTTTGTAATTAGTTGGATCTCCCCAACATACAAAACCAACACATATAAGACCAAATCGAAAAAGGAGAAATTGAGAAATATAAGGAAAAGGTTGGCTCGCCAAAGGATTCTCAAAACAATTTGGTTTCAGTTAAGGTGAAATCCCTTTCTCTAGTAGTTAGACATATTTAGAACTATTCTCACCACATCGCCATCGCTAGCGCAGTTTTCAACTTGATAAAATTCTACTTTTAAATGGTATTATACGAAGAAGTTTATGTGTAGTAAATTTGTTTGGGCTATATCGCATAATGTACTAGTTAAAGAAAGTCTATATGGTTCAAGCTCCTCATTCTTTGTATAGTCAAATTGATACTTACTCATCAAAATTGATTTCAACGGAAGAAACCATGAAAAATCATTTTGAATGTAATTAATGGATTTTTTCCGTTTGATTACCTTTACATGGCACAAAATATGATACAAGAGGTGCCCCAATGACAGATGATATGATCAATCAGGATACGGTATTATTTTTGTAATTGAAATTCAACAATATTCTAACGGAATTTTCATTTGTCAACAAAGATTCCACTTTATCCTCCAAAATTTTCATAATGATTACGTTCCACCGCTCTAGCTACTAAGATGAGAAAACAGCGAAGGATCAAGTGATTGATTCTACATTGTATAGAGTCAAGTTCAGAGTCCTTATATCCACGCAGAATCGGACCTCGAAGACATTTCCATAAAATTTAAAAGCTTTGTTTCCAAATTTGTGGAAACCCAAATTCGCCACATTGTATCGTGCGCGGACCCGCGCGCTTTTGGGACACTAGATATGGATTTTCTGATGGTATTACATGGAAGACCGTCACTTCTAGCCATACAAAAGTGATATGCGTTAGTTAGATGATCACAAAACACTTTGTGATATGATTTTCACTTGTGAATCCAATCTAATTATTAAGTATCCAAGAAACATCCCAATATCTTTTGTAGAGGCAAAGTATGTATTTGGAACTAAAGAATCCTGTCAAGAGTGTATTATATAATACTGAAGGATATTTCAAATTTTCAAAGTGAAATCCAACTTTGTTTTCTCGATAATAACTCTATCCAAAATCATAAGTTCACAGAAGTTTTACATACATTCATTTCATTACAACAATATATATTGATTTTTTTTATTATCATTTAAATAATTTTTATAAAATAATTATAATATGTATTTGAATTTCAAAGAGAGAACTTGGAATCTCTTAGTTCCAATGATTGTAACAAATTAGATTAGGAGGGGTGTTGAGAGAACTCACCCTTACGGATCCCCTGTGTACATAATAGTTCTAGATTCTATTCGCTTAGTTTAATTGACTTCTCTGGTTATTTATTATCACGGTTTCTCGTCTACCATGTAAGTTTATTCAACTATTAAATTATAAGAAGAGTTACAAGCCCCATTCATTACTAAATCCATTATCTATGTATTTATGTCTCTGTTAAATGTTGTCATACATATGATAATTTCAAATCCCACTGAAATGGGAAGTGTAAGCTGCAAGAATTGACGCTTAATAGAAAAGAGTCAGGACTCGAGAAGTCGAACCACCCACTCCCCTCTCAAAGAGCTACTGAGGGGCTGGCAGGAAAATCGTGGAGACAGAGATAGTCTGATTGATGTAATTTATGCCTATAATTTTCAGGATGAGCTATTTCTAATGTGGTTAATGATCAGCAAAGCTTATCGCCAAGAATCGCGTTCTCATGGAAATGGCTGACAGCCTCGATCCTAAAAGCCAAATTTTCAGAAAGAAGAACAAGAAATGCGAATCTCAACACCTGAAAATTTTTGGAAGAATGACTGCGGGTCCTCGAAAATACAAGAGTAAGGAATTGGAGGGAGAGTTGCTAAATGATATACAATTCATGGAGTGAGGCAAGGTCAAACAGTTATTGGAATAGATGATTAAGAAGCCACTTGATGACACATGAAGCAAGCTTGTTAAGCGTAGGAAGCAAGTAAGGCAACAAATCCTGCATGGATATGCTACACTCAATTCAATGATCTAAAAGACTATTGCCACAAAAAATAAGCCCCATACAAAAACTTGGGAAACCATGTGTTTTTTATTTCAATACAGATGATGTAATGCATAGTTTAAGATTCTCTGTTGGCTAACATTAGTTTTACATTACATTGAGCAGTGACGGTGGCAAAATCATAAAAAAAAAAATTGCACAAATGGTAGACAGTGATGAAAATGAGACTACATACGGTAATCTGGTATGAGTGACAATAGGGTGCAAAACTACTAAATCTTTTGCACCTATTGTCGACTCCCTTGGATTTTTACTAATGGCCTTGAATATCTCATTTTCATCACCTGCCCCTCTACCCATTTTATTGTAATTTCTTTTATGAGGGATTTTTCCACCACATCCTCTCCTCCAATGTAATGTAAAATAATGTTAGCCAACAAGAATCTTAAACTATGCATTACATCATCTGTATTCGAAATAAGAACCATGGTTTCCCAAGTTTTATATAGACTATTTTTTGTAGCAATAGTCTTTAGATCATTGGAGTAGTGTAGCATATCCATGCAAGGATTTTTGTTGCCTTACTTGCTTCCTACACTTAACAACTGCTTCATATTGTCATCAAGTGGCTTCTTAATCATCTATTCCAATAGCTTGTTTGACCTTGCCTCCTTCCATGGATTGTGTAGTCTGTTTGACGCTTTCTCCTCCTCCAATTCCTTACTCTTGTAATTTTCAAGAGACCACATCTTACAATCATTCTTCCAAAAATTTTCAAGAGTGTTGAATTCACTATTTACTGTTGCGCTCACTAATTTGGCTTTAGGATCTGAACGGTCAACCATTTCCATGAAACACGATTCTTGACGATAAGCTTTTATACAATCATTAACCACATTATGAAGTAGCTCCATCACAAAATTATATTATAAAATACATCAATGGAACTACTCTCATCCTCCACAATTTTCTACCAACCCCCTCGAAATGCTTTTCCTGTTCGAGAGAAGTGGGTGGTTCAGCTTCTCGGGTCCCTGATTTCTTTTCTATTAAACTGATCAATTCTTTACAACTACACTTCCCATTTTCAATGGGATTTTGAAATTATCATATGTATGACAACATTTGTAGAGACATAAATACATAGATAATGGATTTGAAATTGTGAATGGAGCTAACAACTCTTCTTATAATTTAATAGTTGAATAAACTACATAGTAGACAAGGAAACAAGCAATAATAAATAACTAGAGAAAGTCCCAATTAAAACTCAACTAACTGAATAGAATCTAAACTAGCTATGACACCTAGGAGACAATGAAATTAGTTCTCTCAACACCCCCCTCCTAATCTAATTTGTTACAATCATTGGAACTAGAGATTCCCAAGTTCTCTCTTTTGAAATCTCAAATACATATTTTTTTCCATTGGTTTTGTAAAAATATTTGGTAAAAGTTGAACTCGTGATAAAAAAAATCAACTAATATATATTCATCATTGACAAGCTCACAAATGAAATGAAAATGTGTGTCAATACGCTTTCTCTTTTTTGTGAAAGACATGATTTTGGATAAATAAATGGTAGAGTTGTTATCCTAGAAAACAAGAGTTGGTTCCTTTTGAAAAATTTGAAATATCCTTCAATATTATTCTCAACCACACTTTTGACAAGTTGTCAAGTTCCAAATACATACTTTGCTCTCTACAAAAGATATTGAAACAAGGGGATGTTTCTTGATGCCCATGAGATTAGATTGGTTCCTAAGTGAAAATCATATCCTAAAGTGTTTTTGTGATCATCTAACTCGTCTCCGCATAGTCACTTTTTTGTATAGCTAGAAAGTGAGCAACCTTCAAAATGTCCCAGAGAAAAATCCATAGTCTAGTGTCCCAAAAACATATCTTAAGATCCTTTTTGCAACCTTCTAATGAAAATTCTTTGGCTGGTTCCATAAATTTGGAAACAAAACTAGTGTAAAACATGATGTCGTGTCCAAGCAGTAAAGGAGATATAAGAGACTACGTAACTTGACTTCTATACAATGTAGAATCAACTAACGGTCCTTCATCTTGTTTTCTCATCTTAGAGCTAGGAGCAATTGGGTGTTTTCTCGTTTGTAGTTGATCATTATGAAATTTTTGAGGATGTCAGTGGAATATTTTGTTGACAAATGAAAATTCCATTAGAATATTGTTGAATTTCAATTCTAAGAAGCACTTCATTATCCCTGTACTCAGCCATATCAAACTCTAAATACATGGAAACTTTATATTATTCTAATATCATATTCTCGTATAACTAAAAATCATCAACATAAAGGAAAAAATGAATAATTTACATTCAAAATGATTTTTCTCATGGTTTCTTCCGTGAAATCCAATTTTGATGAGGTAAGTATCAATTTGACTATACAAAGAATGAGGAGTTTGTTTCAAACCATATAAGGCTTTCTTTTAACTAGTACAAACATTATGCTCTTGTCCCTGGATGTTCAAAACAAGAGGCTACTACACATAAACTTCTTCATGCAATATGCCATTTAAGAAAGTAGATTTTACATCAAGTTGAAAAACACGCCATTTGTGTTGAGCCGATGTGGTCGTAATAGTTCTAAATATGTCTAACCTTCCCTATTAGAGAAAATGGTTTCACCATAATCCGAAAACCAAATTGTTTTGAGAATCCTTTGGCAACCAACCTTTTCCTTATATTTCTCAATTTCTCCTTTTTCATTCAAACTTTTTGGTCTTATATACCCACTTGAAACCAATGTTGGTTTTGTATATTGGGAGATCAACTAATTACAAAGTCTCGTTTTTTTCTTTATGGTCATGATTTCATTAATTGCATCAACCTAATGTTTCTCTTTATTGCCTTTCAAAAAGGGTTGTTTGACATGAAAAAAAAGGAAAAATGATTCTACAGATGAATGTCATGATCCTCGCCATATATTTCCCTAATGTTTCTAGTTTTTCTTATTGTCTTCGAAGATGATGAATAATTGTTGGGATCTCATTGCTAGAAGATGTACCATTTTTAGAGTGGTATGGATCTTCATGAACCCGCAATCTTGGTAGTTGTGGTGGAAGAATGAGATGATTTAAATCTTCATCAATTTTGTGAGACCAAGATTTATTTTGAAATTTTTTAATATCTCTTTTTAAAAAAAATTCTTGGTGAATGGATTGTATAGGATATAGGATTTTGACTCGCTCACTATGGCCTACAAAGATACATTTTTTCACTTCTATCATCAATTTTCTTTTAAAACTTCTAAGAACATGTGCAAATGCTACAAAAAAAATTCAAAAGTGAGAAAGATTCACCTTTTACCATCCAAAGCTTCATAAGGTACAATATCTTTGATACTAGTTGTTGGAGATCTATTGAGAACATATATTGTAGTAGCAACAACCGCAACCCAATAGTCATTGGACAACTTCTCACGAAGCATGCATCTTGCCATATCAATGATTGAATGGTTTTTCCTTTCGCTACTCCATTCTATCGTGGAGTGTATTTGGTTGTTTTATGCATGATGATTCATATTTTTTTACCAAATGATTCGAAATAATTGAACCGTATTCTCCTCCTCCGTTTGACTCGAGTAATTTTGAAGGCTTTCAACTTTCTTTTATGCTTTTTTCTTTTGAACTCCTTTTGAACCTTGAGAAAGTATCAACCGTATTTTTTGAGAAAATAAATCCATATTTTATTGCTATAGTCATCAATAAAAGTCATAAAAATAAATACCACCACCAATGTATTTTGTGTTCATTGAGTCACACACACACACACACATATGTGAAGATTAGATCTAAGTGGCTCTTTTACTCTAGTGGAAGATGTGGAAAAACTCTTTCTTTTTAAAATGATTTACTATAATACAAATTTCACAAAGTTTACAATATTTTTCATTCACAACTAGGAGACAAACAACCATAGTAAAATGTTTCTAAAGAAGTCTTAAAATCTTGAAGGGAATATTCCCATACCTAGAATGCCATAATTATGACTCATTTATCCTTGACACATTATGTGCAAAATACTATGAGATATTTTTACTTCCAAGAGTCAAGGGAAACATCATATTCTTGATTTTTTCTACCTTTTATATCAATCTTCTATTGGGAGGTTTGTCATAAATATAACATGTGGCCCCTTGGAATATTACATCATAACCATGTTCCATCAATTGACCTACACTAATGATATTATGATTCAGTATGGAACATAATGAAAAATCGATATATGTCTCTACTATTTTTTTTTGTTGAGAACATGAAAGTTTTTCCCCTTCAACGCTTATATGGGATCAATCTCCAAGATTTATTTATGATGTAATGGAAACATCAATGCAATAAAGTAGATATTTTTTACCTATCAAATGGTTGTCGCGACTTATTGTCTAGCAACCAAAGGTCCTCACTATGATTTTCTTTAGAAATATGGCGTAAAAAGAAACATGGACTCAAAGGGATTCTCCTTCATTGTTGGAGACACAACAACCATAACTTCCACATATGAATCAATACATTTTCACATAAATTACCAAGTGAGAGGAAGACTACCATGTTCCACTTGACCATAGTTGGTTGAGCCAAATCTCTCTTCAACCAATCACCCCCCATGCCATATTTCAAGTATGAATGTGGGATGCAAAAAAAAGAATCAACCACGCCTTTCTCGCTAAACCACCTCACTTTCATCAATGAGAACCAAGTTTTACCGCAACCTCACCTGATCATTAGGCCATAAAAAAAGCATGGATGCCTCCATATCTCCTACACCTAAACCACGAGTAATTTAAACATCTCAATCTCTTGGATTTACATAATATATCCCTCTATTACCAGCTATGGGATTCCTAGGCCCACGAGGTCTCCACCCTGGCTTTACCGTGTATCCAAACCCGAGATTCCTAGGCCCAATCAAGGGTACTCACGAGTGAGATTTACCATGTATCTTGCCATGAATAACTATATAAAACATTCAAATTAATTCATTTCACTTTATATATATATATATATATATATATATATATATAGCTGACAAAAAGTAAAAATCTCAACTTTGATGATGGATTGCATGCAGCTTACACATCAATCATTATACTGGGCTGTAGATGTAATATTGTGTCACACCTCCCAATTTCAAAGACCACATATTTCGCCTAATTAAAAACTTTTCTGTTTAGTTTAAATATAATATACCTAAAGAATTTCTAGTATCAATTTTTACATACCCTACTATTAGTTTTAAATCAAAGCAAGAAAGAGAATAATCCCCAAATAAAGTGTTAATGCTATTAACTTAATATATATATATATATATATATATGTTTATATATATAGATATTCAATAATTCTAACCATATAAATCTAAATGCAACTTTCTTTCAATTTAAATATAGATTCTATGTATATATATATATATATATATATATATATATATATATATATATATATATATATATATTATATATATATATATATATATATATATAAATAAATAGGTGTTTGTTATCCTACCTATAAAATCTCACATATTACTTTATTAACTCCAACCTATACATATATGTTTATTTATATATATATATTTATATATATATATATATATATATATAATTAAATAGGTATTTACTATTCGCCCCATACAAATCTAAAGTATCACTTTATTCCCGCTCATAAAGGTTTATACGTCGTACCTATATGTATATATATATCAATGTGGTTATTTTCCCAAACATTAAAATCATTTCATTCTATACATTTTTTCTTTTCAAACCGTCACACTATGTAGGATTCAAATCATTAATTTTTGTTCTTTTTAAAGTTACGTAACCATAACATGATGTGATTCCCTTGTGACTCATATATTAGGGTTTAGTATTTTATGGTTTACGCCCCATCCACGTGGAGATCGAATAGGTAATGAGAACTTGATCGGGCGTATGGAATCATTATATGAAACTTACACGATACGCTACGGTGGCGAGTATCTGCGTTCCTGTTTTTTTTTTCCCGTTGGCATACTATCATTACAAATTTACCTCTGCCACAACAGTGCAGGTACCAGTGATGTGAACTACCTCTGCTATTTTGCCCAAAACATTTTGCGTGTGACCGCCAGGTATACGATTTCATATCTTTTCGCCACGTACTAATTTTATAAGGTCGATTATATGCTGGAGTGTGCAGGTGGTGCACCGGAGGTGGCGGCGGTCTGCATCTTCTTCTTTCCTCTGTGCTTCCAGCTCTACGTGCCTTCAGTAGAGGTCACTTCAGCAGGACGAATGCACAGCCATGCAGACCTCCCGCCGGCTCGATGCACGAATTTAGCGTTGCAGATAATCCATGGTTATGAGAGCTTACGGGTCTTACCTACTCAACCTGACCTCCAAAACCCTGCGACAAATTCCGTGCGTTCTCGCAGGTCGACGATTAGCCAGTCGATTCCGCCGCCAACCGCACTGCCAGGTAGGACACGTAGATTTAGGGTTAGGGTTTTTGGTTCACATTTTAAACCCCCCTCCCTTTTGTTTATTATTATTTCCTTTCAGGTGTTCCGTTCCCATTTCTCTCTGTGGAATGGCAAACCTAGGATTTAATAGTCAAGTGCATGCGTTTCCTCATTTGTGCAGGCGAACCTTTGGTTCAGTGTGTATCAGGTCTTCTTCTGGTGAAATGAACCTGCTTTCTTTGGCTTACGATGGTAACCAACTCCTTTAAATTCATGTCGCTGTGTATTACAATTTTCTCGTTTTTCCAGCGTTTATGTTTATGATACGCGCAATGGGTATATTTTAACTTGCCTCACTGTTGACATGCAGGTTTCGGCTCAGCGCGCACACCCGGTTAATGACCCAGCAAGTCTATTCGAATAGGCTGGCGGGGAGTTTTATTTTCGTCCTTATTGTTAATTCCTTTTTAAATACATCTGTTATTCTCTTTTTTTTTCTGACCTTCATGTTTATACAGGAGTGGGACGAGAGGTCGCCCATATCACCTCCACAGAGATGAGCCGACCGGTTCTCGGTCGTGGAACTAAATGATTATCGTTTTCGCTGTTGCCAATCTCAGAGCACTCCGTTGATAATCATTCATGCTAATACCGCAGGAATATAATGATTTCATTTAGTTGGACGAATTGACTCAAGAGATCATACGTTAGCAACCGTGTTGCCATTATAGTACTATTGAAGTTGGATCTAGACCCTCCACTACTTGCCATTTTATTTTATTTTGCTTCTGTGTTAGCCGACCCTTCGGCAGTTCCCCATTAAAATCCTTTATCTATCGTCACTGTAATGAATAACGATTTAATTATGTTTTTCTCTATTCGGCCTTACAGGGCCCCGTCACAAAAATCGTTTTATTTTTATACAGGCAGAGTTAAACTTACCACGCTCTCGCCTACTGTGAGGCCCCGCCTACGCGTAGATGGTTCTTACAGGTATAAAATCGTATTCCTTACATTATCTAAGCGCCGAAGGTTCGCCATATTTTTTTTTTTCCTTTTTTTTTTTTTTTTGATTTAGGTATATGTATATATATCGGTCATATTATACCGGCTCTCGGTACATTTTTTCGATTTGCATAGATGAATACCTGCTCTCGGCATTTATGTAGTTAGGTTTTGTAATAATCTACTGTAGTTTGACTAAACGCTGGAATTCCATGGCCGTAGCTACATGTAATTAATTTCAACATAACCGATTCATATCAATAATTCCTTTTTGCCATGTATAGTTCATATATATACAATTCGTATTCATGGTTTATTCTGTTCCCATATATGGTTTATATATGTAATCGTATTCTTATCTACCTTGGGCATATATATCTCATTGTTTCATATGTATGTTTCCCTTTTTAACATGTATGGTGTAAAGATAGAATTTATATTTATATCACCCTTGTGATCTATAAAATTTAGGTATACGCATATGTGGCTCATTTGTAGTCGAGGCTTAACAAGGACTTAATTGTATAGTATTCGACACTTGTTAACATATGTATACTTTTGGTGTTTTTTTTTTTTTTCATGTATATATAAGTAGTCGATAGTTCAAGTGATGGTATACCTTAAGCATCGATAATCTCCATTGCCCTAATGTTTATTTTTAAGGGTTAGAGAGGAAGTTAGAATACAGAATACTCTATAATTGCTATGAGTGCTATCACCCTTTTATAGTGTTGATTTACTTTGTGGTTTAATAAGAATTCAAATACATGTTCTAGAACACTTACTCTTAATTTTTGTTGTTTTTTTTTTAGGCATACTTATATGTATTTAATAGTACTTGACTAGAGGGCCTTAATTATAAGTCAAGTATTTTTCTATGATACTAGTTTTCAAGGAGTACGAATAGATTTAGATATGCACTCTATACACTTATAAATGTTATAATACTCATATAGAGTAGAATTACTCTTTTTCTAGCACAATTTTTTTGTTGTTGTCATATTCTAATATCTTGCTTACTTCCTTTCTGCTATGTACCATATAGACTTAAGTTCTGCTGTAATAAGTTCTGCTGTCATATTTTCCTATCATACATACGAGCCTCCCATTTATATCTACAGGAACCAATTAATATTTAATTATCTATGGGAACTAAGTAACTTCAGATTTAAACCATCCTTGGTTTAGAGTTTCTGGGGTTTCTACTCCATGGATATCTGGTCTACAACTAAATAGTATCTGGAAGGTGAAAGCCTTATGATGGACTCTGTTAAATGTAGTACCAAAATCAAACATACAGATTCTCTTAAATTTTTATATGTAGCTAATTCATACCATAATACATCAGAATGAACAGAAAATTACAGGAACATACCACTATTGCAATTGACCAACCTCCCAACCTTAGAGTCCTCTTTATCTCCCAGGACTCACCCCCGAGCTGAGATCACTCAGGATGACTGTCCTCTGACCCGCTCAGGAGCAGCTTATTTAAGCTCATATTTCCCCAAAGCATAAAGCTTCTAATTTCGCGTCCTAATAGCAAAGATGCTTTTCCTCAAGTTAGCCTAGGCTTCCCATTTTTGGGATTTCTTTTAAAGCCGCTTATGCTTTTCCCTGCCTAAATTTTTTCACCCTTCCAACTACTCCTCTTCATTGGGGAAAATTTAGATTCCTCCTCAAATCTAAATTAATTTCTTTCAAGGATTTTTGAAAGATTTTTGGGGATTTGTTGACTTATCCATCCTCATGGATTTGGCAAGTGATCTCAATTCTCTTTTTGGTCAAAATGCACAATCATTTTATTTATTTCTCCAAATAAAATATGCAAATACATTCACACCATACTCATCCCTTGGGGTCCACCCCCTTAGGATTAAAGTTCAAATGTCTAACTTTAAAAAATTCAACACACAAATTGGGGGTGTTACATATTTCTCCGAAAATGTAAAATGTCATTCTGTTGGTTAGTATTCAACTACTAGAGTTCACTTAAACAAAAATGGATATTTTTCCATCATTTCAGCTTCCTTTTCCCAGGTAGCTTCTTCAGCAGTAAAGTGCTTCCACTGCACTTTTACTCTGGCCACTGTTCTGTTTCTCAATTCAATTTCTTCCCGCTCCAATATTTGAAGCGGTTCTGGCAGAAACTCCCCTTCTAGTTCCACCTGTACAACATTCCAATCAACTATGTGAGAAGCATCATGCACATATCCTTTTAATAATGAAACATGAAATACATTATGCACTTTAACATGGGGTGGTAAGGCCAGCTTGTAAGCCACTGGTCCCACCCTTTCTAACACCTCAAAAGGTCCACAATATCTAGGTGCAAGTTTTGCACAACTTCCAGCATAAAGTGTGCTCTTTTTGGGTTTGATGCGTAAATACACATGATCCCCCACTTTGAATTCTCGGTGAACTCTTTTCTTATCAGCATAGCTTTTCTGGCGATCTTGTGCTGTCTTGATATTTCTTTGTATTTGTTTGACAATTTTTTCCATCTCTTGTAGTGCATCTGGTCCCAACACCAATTTATCCTCTGGTTGACTCCAGCTCAAGGGAGTACGGCACTTTCTCCCATAGAGTGCCTCAAACGGACTCATCTTAATAGAGGATTGGTAACTATTATTGTAGGCAAACTCAGCTAAATGCAGATACTCTTCCCATTTTGATGGCCTATCCATCACATACATTCTCAGCATATCCTCTAAAATTTGATTTTTCCTTTCTGTTTGCCCATGAGTTTGAGGGTGATAGGCAGTACTAAAATTCAGCTTAGTACCCATTCCTGCAAAAAACCCTTTCCAAAACGCTGCTGTAAACTTAGCATCCCGATCTGAGACAATCACCTTGGGAACCCCATGAAGCCTTACTATCTCCTTTAGGAAAACATTGGCTACTTGAGCTGTTCCAAAAGTAGACTTTACTGGTATAAAGTGAGCAGCTTTTGTGAGAGTGTCTACTACTACCATTACAGAATCATGTTGATATTTAGTCTTGGGTAAACCTGTTATAAAATTCAGGGAAACTGTATCCCATTTCCATTCTGCAATTGGCAAAGGGTTTAAAAGCCCTGCTGGGTGTTGGTGCTCAACTTTGACTAACTGACATTCCATACATCTACTTAAATACTCTGCCACATCTCTTTTCATTCCTGGCCAGAACAACTTCTTCTTTAAGGCTGTTAACATCTTTTGATATCCTGGATGTCCTGCATAGGGCTGTTTGTGATATTCATCTAAAATTTCTCTTTTCAATGACTCTATATCTGGAATATACAACCTGTTTTTGAAATAGAGTAGCCCTCTTTGGTTTTTTGTGAAATCAGTTTTATCCTTTTTCTGTAGTTTTACCAATAGTGCTTCATAGTTGGGATCTTGATTTGCTGCTTTTCCTACCAATTCCTCTATCTCCATCTGGGCACTACTCCCCATGCTGGTTAAATGTTGACAAGCATTTCTACTTAAGGCATCAGCGACTTTATTTTCTTTTCCCTTGATATGCTTTATATCCATATCAAATTCACTTAGAAAGGACAGCCATCTGGCTTGTATTGCATTCAGGTCAGTTTGGGAGAAAAAATATTTGAGGCTAATATGATCAGTCATCAATGTAAACTTCTTCCCCAGCAGATAGTGTATCCACATTTTTAAAGCATGGATAACAGCTGCAAATTCCAAATCATATGCACTGTAATTCTGTTCATGTATTTTCAGTTTTCTAGATTCATAGGCAATGACTGAATTTTCCTGCAATAGGACTCCTACTAGCCCTTCTCTGCAAGCGTCAGTACATACAACAAACTCTTTATTAGGATCAGCAATTTTTAATATAGGGGCTGAAATAAGTTTTTGTTTCAATTGTTCAAAACTGGTTTGACATTTCTCCGTCCACACGAACTTAACACCCTTCCTTTGTAATGAGGTTATGGGATTTGCTATAGCAGAAAATCTCTCCACAAATCTGCGATAATAGCCTGCAATTCCCATAAATGATCTTACTGCTGAGACATCAGTGGGAACTGGCCATTCCTTAATGGCTTTTATCTTTTCAGGGTCGACTGCCAACCCTTTTTCAGAAATAATATGACCCAGATATTGAATTTTATCTTTATAAAATTCACATTTGCTGAACTTGGCATATAGCTAGTTTTCTTTTAAAGTTTGCAACACTATTCTCAGATGGTCCTTATGTTCATCTTCATTTTTAGAATAGACTAAGATATCATCTATGAACACAAGAACAAATTTGTCCAAAAACTTGTTTAACACACTGTTCACCAAGCACATAAAGGTGGCAGGGGCATTCGTCAAACCAAAAGGTAGGACTACAAATTCGTAATGCCCATACCTGGTTCGAAATGAAGTTTTGCTAATGTCTTCTTCCTTAATTCTAAGCTGGTGATAACCAGTCCTTAGGTCTATCTTGGAAAAGACTGAAGCTCCTCTCACTTGATTGAAAAGATCATCAATTCTAGGAAGTGGATATCTATTCTTAATGGTCAACTTTTTCAGTTGCCGATAATCAATGCACATCCTAAAAGTTCCATCCTTCTTTTTAACAAATAAAACAGGTGCTCCCCATGGAGATACACTTGGTCTAATGTGGTCTGATTAAATACCTGGTACCGCATCTTCAAATTTCCATCAAGCAGTTGACTCATCCGATAGCTCTATTGAGTGGAAATGTCTACACTGCATCTATGTGTAAGTCAATCTCTCTTTTGGGGGAAAGATGAGGGATTTCCTTGGGAAAAACTTCCTTAAATTCTCTAATGACTGGTATAGCATCCAGTAACTCTTCCTCAGTTTGCTATTCTATTTCTTCTACATGCACTGCATAGACTTGGTATCCTTTTCTAGCTATTCTTTTCAATTGTAAGGCTGATATTTGTCTTACTGAAATGGGTTTTTTGTTTCCCTTTTAGTGTAAAAGGTTTCCCTTCTTCATCCACACAATGTAGGGTTTTATCCCAGCAGTTCATCAGGGCTTTCTTCTTCTCTAGCCAATCCATTCCTATCAGTAGATCATAGGATCCTAATGGAAATATGTTCAAATTTACTTCTGTTGGAAACCCATTTAATTGTATTGCTGTTTTGGGCAACTTATGTGTAACTTTCCTCTTAGTTCCAGTGGCTAGCTGTACCAACCATGACTGCTGAAATTTTTCAGGTTTAATTTTACATTTCTCTACAATTACAGGACTAATGTAACTCAAAGAAGCACCTGGATCAATCAAAATAGTAATAGGTAGGTCAGAAATCTTACCCTCCATTTCCACCATGGTTGCTTGATGTTCTGCTTGCCGATTTTCCAATGCTGCACTGATAGTTGGTATATTTCTGGCTATGTCATTGACTGTTGTTGCCTCTCGCTCTCTGCTGATCATATGAATATTTCGATGGGGGCAGTCCCTCATCATATGGGGTTCTCCACAACCCCAACATTTCAAAGGTTCCTTCATTCTGACTGTCCCTTCTTTTTTATTGTTCCCTTCTACTGGTTTTGAAGCCACTTGGGACTGAGCAGTTTGAATTTCTTTTGGTTTATTAAAATTTTTCCGCTGATGATCTCTACCAAAATTTCTTAGATATGCTGGTTTTGGTCTTTTACCTTTGAACTCACCCTTGTTCAGCCATCTCTTTCCTTATTCAGCTTTACCTTTAAACTGTTGATAGCATAATCTTGCTTTCCTAACAACCTCATCCATTGTCTTTGGATTATCAAACTCAATTTTCTCCTTGTACACAGTAGGCAAACAATCTAAAAATCTTTGCACTTTTTCCTTTTCTTCCCTAAGGTAAGGGACATATCTCAGTAAATTTGTAAACTTAGTGACAAACTCGTCGATGGTGAGTTGTCCTAGTCTAAGTTCATGGAATTATTTTGCTTTATCATCGTAATATCGTTCGTTCAAATAACGATTCTTGAACTTATTCTGAAAGTCTTCCCAAGTAACTGTCTTTTCATCAATGGCATGCACCATTTTTGTCTCCTCCCACCATAGTGTAGCTTTTCCTTGTAGCTGGTACACAGCTAATCTAGCCTTCAGATTGCTCTCATATTCATAAACTTGGAAATACTTGATCATGTTCAGCAACCAAGCTTCAGCATCCTCCTCCTTCTCCCCATCATAGGAGGGAGGTTTGATTTTTCTAAATTCTCCCTGCAATTCTCTTTTCTGCTTATGTTGATGTCTAGCAAGATCATCATCACCGGCCTCATCCATCTTCTTCAACTTTCGCCTTCCCGTCAGTTCTGGAAGGCTCGATGAGTTTTCCCGTTCTTTACCCGGCTGATGACAATGATGTCATTCGCTTACCAAATTGACACTATGAAATTTCAGTAACATATATAGCCATTACCGGGGCATTGGGATCTGGAGTAGCAAACTCATCCCGCAGATCCACATAAATCCCTTCACCTTCAGCCATTTCAACTGTACACACTTACAACACAGATTAGCAAAAATTTTATAAAAATTGCAGAAACAAAATATGTAATAATCAGTGAGCACAAAATTGACAGCCCAATTTGTTGTAACTGGTGCTCCGATACCATTTGTCACACCTCCCCAAATTTTTTTATTTTTATTTTCAAGACCACGTATTTCAGTTCCACTAGCAAACTTTCTGTTTCTAGTTTAAATACAATTTATACCTATGGTGAATTTCAGTACCGAAGTTCACACCCTTTACTTATTAATTTCAACTAAAGTGCAATATAATAACCCCAAATAAAGTGCCACGTTATTAATCCAATATATATATATATGTTTATATATATATAGATATTCAATACCCTAACCATATAAATCTAAAATACAACTTGCTTTCAATTTAACATAGATCTCTCTCTATATATATATATATATATATATATATATATATATATATATATATAGGTGTTTGTTATCCTACCTATAAAATCTCAAAGATCACTTTATTAACTCCAACCTATACATATATGTTTATTTATATATATATATATATAATTAAATAGGCATTTAATATTCGCCCCATACAAATCTAAAGTATAACTTTATTCCCGCTCATAAAGATTTATACGTCATACCTATATGTATATATATATAAATGTGATTATTCTCCCAACCATTAAAATCATTCCATTCTATACGTTTTTTTTTCAAACAGTCACACTATGTAGGATTCAAATCATTCATTTTTGTTCTTTTTAAAGTCACATAACCATAACATGATTTTATTCCCTTATGACTCATATATTAGGGTTTTGTATATTATGGTTTACGCCCCATCCACGTGGAGATCGAATAGGTAATGAGAACTTGATCGGGCGTATGAAATCATTAGATGGAACTTACACGATACGCTACGGTGCCGTGTATCTGCATTCCTGTTTTTTTTAACGTTGGCATACTACCATTGCTAATTTATCTCCGCCACGAATAGTGCAGGTACCAGTGATGTGAACTGCATCTGCTATTTTGCCCAAAACATTTTGCGTGTGACCGCCAGATATACGATTTCACATCTTTTCGCCACGTACTGATTTTATAAGGTCGATTATATGCTGGAGTGTTCAGGTGGTGCACCGGAGGTGGCGGCGGTCTGCATCTTCTTCTCTCCTCTGTGCTTCCAGCTCTATGTGCCTTCAGTAGAGGTCACTTCAGCAGGACGAACGCACAGCCGTGCAGACTTCCCGCCGGCTCGATGCACGAATTTAGCGTTGCAGATAACCCATGGTTATGAGAGCTTACGGGTCTTACCTACTCAACCTGACTTCTAAAACCCTGCGACGAATTCCGTGCTACCAGAGGTCGACGCGGATTAGGGTTGAAGCTGTGATCTGTACGCCAACCCTGCAACGCGCTTTTGTGAGGGATACGGTAGATTTAGGGTTAGGGTTTTTTGGTTCACATTTTAAACCCCCCCCCCCCCCCCCTTTGTTCATTATTATTTCATTTCAGGTGTGCCGTTCCCATTTCTCTCTGTGGAATGGAAAAACGAGGATTTACTCATCAAGTGCATGCGTTTTCTCATTTGTGCAGGAGAACCTCTGGTTCAGTGCATATCATGTCTTCTGCTGATGCAATGAACCTGCTTGTTCCAAAGCTTTCCTCGGCTTACGCTGGTAACCAACTCCTTTAAATTCATGTCGCTGCGTATTACAATTTTCTCGTTCTTCCAACATTTATGTTTATGATACGCGCAATGGGTATATTTTAAACTCTCCTCACTTTTGACATGCGGGTTACGGTTCAGCGCGTACACCCGGTTAATGACCCAGCAAGTCTATTCGAACTGGCTGGCATGGAGTTTTATTTTCGTCCTTATTGTTAATTCCTTTTTAAATACATCTGTTATCCTCTTTTTTTCTCTGACTTTCATGTCTACACAGGAGTGGGACGAGAGGTCGCCCATATCACCTCCACAGAGATGAGCCGACCGTTTCTCGGTCGTGGAACTAAATGATTATCGTTTTCTTTCGTTGGCATTGGCCAATCCTCTGGTGTTTACCCAGTGATAATCATTCACATGCTATCACTGCAGGAATATAACGATTTCATTTAGTTGGATCTAATCGACCTTAAGAGATCATACAGTAAGAACCGTGTTACTATTATAGCGACTTGCTGAGTTGGATCTAGGACCCGGCTTAAATAATGCTGTCATTTTATTTTGCTTCTGTGTTAGCCGACCCTTCGGCAGTTCCCCATTAAAATCCTTTATCTATCGTCACTGTAATGAATAACGATTTAATTGTGTTTTTCTCTATTCGGCCTTACAGGGCCCCGTCACAAAAAATCGTTTTATTTTTATACAGGCAGAGTTAAACTTACCACGCTCTCGCCTACTGTGAGGCCCCGCCTACGCGTAGATGGTTCTTACAGGTATAAAATCATATTCCTTACATTACCTAAGCGCCGAAGGTTCGCCATATTTTTGTTTTTCCTTTTTTTTTTTTGATTTAGGTATATGTATATATATCGGTCATATTATACCGGCTCTCGGTACATTTTTTCGATTTGAATAGATGAATACCTGCTCTCGGCATTTATGTAGTTAGGTTTTGTAATAATCTACTGTAGTTTGACTAAACGCTGGAATTCCATGGCCGTAGCTACATGTAATTCATTTCAACATAACCGATTCATATCAATAATTCCTTTTTGCCATGTATAGTTCATATATATACAATTCGTATTCATGGTTTATTCTGTTCCCATATATGGTTTATATATGTAATCGTATTCATATCTACCTTGGGCATATATATCTCATTGTTTCATATGTTTCATATGTTTTATATGTTTCATATGTATGTTTCCCTTTTTAACATGTATCGTGTAAAGATAGAATTTAGATTTATATCGCCCTTGTGATCTATAAAATTTAGGTATACGCATATGTGGCTCATTTGTAGTCGAGGCTTAACAAGGACTTAATTGTATAGTATTCGACATTTGTTAACATATGTATACTTTTGGTGTTTTTTTTTTTTTTCATGTATATATAAGTATTCGATAGTTCAAGTGATGGTATACCTTAAGCATCGATAATCTCCATTGCCCTAATGTTTATTTTTAAGGGTTAGAGAGGAAGTTAGAATACAGAATACTCTATAATTGCTATGAGTGCTATCACCCTTTTATAGTGTAGATTTACTTTGTGGTTTAATAAGAATTCAAATACATGTTCTAGAACACTTACTCTTAAATTTTGTTGTTTTTTTTTTAGACATACTTATATGTATTTAATAGTACTTGACTAGAGGGCCTTAATTATAAGTCAAGTATTTTTCTATGATACTAGTTTTCAAGGAGTACGAATAGATTTAGAGATGCACTCTATACACTTATAAATGTTATAATACTCATATAGAGTAGAATTACTCTTTTTCTAGCACAATTTTTTTTTTTGGTCATATTCTAATATCTTGCTTAATTCCTTTCTGCTATGTACCATATAGACTTAAGTTCTGCTGTAATAATTTATGCTGTCATATTTTCCTATCATACATAAGAGCCTCCCATTTATATCTACAGGAACCAATTAATATTTAATTATCTATGGGAACTAAGTAACTTTAGATTTAAACCATCCTTGGTTTAGAGTTTCTGGGGTTTCTACTCCATGGATATCTGGTCTACAACTAAACAGTATTTGGAAGGTGAAAGCCTTATGATGGACTCTGTTAAATGTAGTACCAAAATCAAACATACAGATTCTCTTAAATTTTTATATGTAGCTAATTCATACCATAATACATCAGAATGAACAGAAAATTACAGGAACATACCAATATTGCAATTGACCAACCTCCCAAACTTAGAATCCTCTTTGTCTCCCAGGATTCACCCCTGGTTACAATCAATTGTAGACAGATTTAAAATCCTCCGATTCATTTAGAGCAGCCTTTATTTAAGTCATATTTCCAAAGTATACGACGAGGTCCAGAATAGCAAGATGCTTTCTTTCCTGTTTAGCCTAGGCTTCCCATTTTGGGACTCTTTAAAGCTGCTTTAAGCTTTTCCTCAGCTTTTCCAGCTTTTTCTCACCTCTTCCCAACTACTCCTCTTCATTGGGGAAATTTAGATTCCTCCTCAAATCTAAATTAATTTCTTTCAAGGATTTTTGAAAGATTTTTTGGGGATTTGTTGCCTTATCCATCCTCATGGATTTGGCAAGTGATCTCTAATTCTCATCTTGGTCAAAATGCACAATCATTTTATTTATTTCCTCAAATAAAATATGCAAATACATTCACACCATACTTATCCCTTGGGGTCCACCCCCTTAGGATTTAATTTCAAATGTCAAACTTTAAAAAAATTCAACACACAAATTGGGGGTGTTACATATTGTGTAAAAATAGAATTTGATGAGAGGATATGTGTGTGTGTGTGTGGAGTTTTAGTTCACACTTCCAATGCAAGATAACAATATTTTTTCCAACTTTTGGTAGAAACATTTTTTGGTTTAGAAGTATCCTTTTAGGATTTTGGTTCCAATATCTATATATTATAAGTCCAAGGCTATTAGAAGCATTTTATGGCTACTAAAAAAACACCTTTTTCATACATTCATGTATGTCTTCATTGTTTCTTACTCTAATTTAACTATACTTAAACTAAGCAAGAGTATATACAATGTAGCCCTTATTCAAATACAACAATTAGTTCATACTTTTAAAATTTCAATAATTAAACTAAGCAGCTACATTATTTCTATTATGAAAAAAACATAAGAGTAGATTAATGAATTTGCTCAAGTTTAAGGCTATTAAAAAGACCTCCCTTGAATTCCAACCTCAAAAAATCTAGATAAATAACATATGGTTTTAAAAAAAAGGGATTATTAAACAAAATAAAATAATGTATTCACAATTTACATATTAAAATATAAAATTAAAATTCTAAATATGTATATTAGATTAAAATTATTATTATATTATAATGGTATTTAAAAAAATATATATATTCACAATTTATATATTAAAATATAAATTTTCATATTAAAATATAAAGTATAAATTCTAAATGTGTTTTTAAAATTTATAATATTATAATGGTATTATTTAGAAAGTGACCAACTAAGTGCACTAACTTCAAATTGCACAAAAGGGTTGTCGATTTAGGTTGGTCTGATTACTTTCCATCCCAAATCGACCATTAAGGCATTGACTGCTCGCTCTTTTCGCCATTGAAAGCTGTGTGAAGCTCACGTTAACGTCAACTTTTAATTTTTCTCAATCTTCTACGAACCCTACTTTGATTTTTAATGGACGCCTCAACCGTTTTTTACTTCACAACAATATCAACTGTTATCAACAACTCTGGCATTGTTTGTACTTGATCTTGTTGTTGACCTCTCCAACGACCAAAAACTTCGTTGTTTACTGTTCGAATGACCAGATCCAAGACTTTGTTGTTGAATTTTACTTTTCATTAATTAAAATTTACTATTATTATGTACATGTTGTATTGGAATGTAAATGTATTTTTTATTATTATTTGAATTTGTGATTTTTTTTTTATTAAAAGCATACTTTTAGTTATTAAATCCATTTTAATTATCACTTAATAATTAATTGGTTGACTAAAGTGATTAGATATGAAAAGAGATGTACGGACTTATTTCATTTTTTTTTTACAAGTATACACTCATTTCTTCTCAAGCAAGTGCTTTTTTCTATTCCCAAATTAAATTTACATATTCACAACTCAATTTATAAATCATGATTGATTATATATATATATATATACATGAAAAAAATGTGTCAAATATATATGAGATACATAATAAATTATAGAAAGAAAATATTGTAAAGATTTTTAAGTGTACACTAGTATGGTCATACTTTAGTGCAAATATTAAGTTCCAAGGAAAGTCATATGGATACAACATATAGAAAATGTCATTAAAATGATAGCATTTAGCTAGCATCAAAATATAACAACCACTGATTCGTAGTCATCTATAATGATCAAATTTTCATCAATAGCAACCCGTTTAAGATCAAACAGTTCAGATCAAACACTTCGACTAGAGCAAATTGAACCAAATTTGCAAAAAAAGATTTTGTGATCACTAGGCTTGAGTGTCTCCCTATTGCACCACCTAGAGAGTGAAGACATAGCATGCCAATATTCATATTTTTCATTTGCAGTAGCTATGTACAAAGAATGTTATATGCTTGTTATAATGACCTCCAAGTGCATCCTTTGTGCCTTTGAAGTGCCATGTTCATGGTATGCAAACAATTTTAATTTTAATTATATTGAAATTCATCATCATATGTTTGTTTAAGGTAGCATTGTTTAGTGCAAGGTTTGTTGATCCTCAAAGTTTCATGAGAGGGTGATAAGGATTGATTTGCTAATTTTCTTTCTGTCATGTTTACATCTTTAAAACACATTGGCCTTTAATGCAAGGAATCCAAACAAGTTATCTTAATAATGTTGTGTAAAGACTGTGAAGCATGGAGTCCAAAGGAAAAGTTCCCAAAGTAAGATAATGGATGGAGTTATTAGAGTCACCTATTATAATTAGATACCTAATTGGTAAAGACTAAAGGAGAACAATGCATTGGAAGAGAGGATACATTTATCCTAGTTGTTAGAGATTATGCCTAAGCTCTGTGAGTATTACAAATATATTCATCCTTTAAGACAAAAGAGAAAGCCAAAAAAATCCTCCACTTCCACTCCTCATGATATCATTTCTTATTTGATAAATATGAGTAGTAATTTTAGAATCTTAAATAAATAAATATCAAACCATAAACAAATTCATTAATGATATAAATATATAATTAAATATATAGAAAGATTAATATTGAAAATTATATTTATTGATATAAAAGAAATAATAAAAATATATCATTATTTTTAATTCATAACAATAAATTTCAGTTTCATTTCAATAAGAAAACCTATTAACATAATTAAAAATTTCAAAAATATATGTCCAAATCCACAAATTTTCCACAATATACCAACTAAGTTCAAAGTATTTAAACAATTATTCTGGTTATCAAGACCTCAAAAAGGCACAATCAAATTTAATTCTCCATACTTTTGTGGAGGCCTCCCTATATTTAACGGACAACATACGATATCAAAATAACCTTCTTTAGAGGCGAACCTGTCTCAACTTGTCGGACATAGTAATCCTAAGCACTCCATGTCTCTCAGTAGTAATCATAAGCACTCCATCTTACGAATCCAATTTTTTAGTTGCAATGTTACTCTTTTCAGTAAGTAATTGCGATGTTACTCATATCCTACACGATTGGGATGGCTTACATGACGTTTTTGTTTCGGTGAAAATAATGGTTTATTTCAACTTTTATATAATATTATATAATTAGCAATCGCATTGGATGTCGCAAAATAAAAGTCGTAAGACATTCAATCATAAAACATATAAAATCACTGCATATAAAAATTAGTAAAAATAATGTCATTAAAAGTTGAATTGTGAAACATATAAGACCAGTGAATATACAAATTAGTAAAAAAATGTCATTAACAGTTGAAATATAAAAGTAAATCAGTTACATTATGTCAAATGTACTAATATAATTAATTAATAGAAAAATTAGCCATTAGCTAGAATCTTATTAGATATTATACTCCATCTAGTTCAATAAAATGGGTGAATAACAAGTAAGTGAACCTAACAAATAAAATTTATAATTTATAAACAACCATTCTTTCTTTTAAAATAGATAATTATATATTTATAAATTAAAAGTTGTATATTAACATTATAATAAAAAATTTTAATAATTAAATAAAATAGGTGAATAAAATAAAAATTATGTAAATATCTTTACAAGTCCAGTGTACACAATTAACTGACTCACTTAACTATGTAAAAAAAATACTTGTAGACAATTGAGTGCAGCAATCACATCAATCTTAAACCTCATTTAAATTTGTTATTCTATGTAAAAAAAATACTTGTAGACAATTGAGTGCAGCAATCACATCAATCTTAAACCTCATTTAAATTTGTTATTTATTCACAGCATCCTCTAACACTCGTCACCAATCTTTTCTTTCTATTTGTATAAATTTACTTATTTAGAGAAAATTCATAACATGCCATCCGAGACCAATTCCAGACAAAACATAAATATGCCTCCTGAGTCCACACATATCCCCAAGAGAGGGCAGGGCTGTTCGTAGACATATGAATATGGAATGGAATATAAACCAAAGTTGTCATTATGGCATCTTACTCGATGTTATCTATTGTAACATGTCTTTTAAAGTTTTGTCCTCTTATTTTAATAAAATGATTACTTTATTATTCAAAACTATTGTCATTTTATAGTTTAGAATTAAGACCAATTAATGCAAATCAAATAAGATTCAAATTACAATTTTTTAAAACAGTTTTCAAAGATTCAACATATAATTTTATTTTTATTTTTTATTTTTAATTAATAAATGTGAAATGTTGTTAAAATTGTTTTGGCAAAGATTCAACATATAATTTATTTATCTTATTTAATTAAGAAATCTAAAATGTTGTTAGTTTTCTAAAGAAATAACTTCAATAGCCAACAACTGTGATGTCTGAACTCTTTGGTTTCATTTTATTGAATATCATCTCAAATAATATCAATAAAATAGTTGTTATAATGGCTTCACGTTCGAAATGTTTGTGTTGTTTTAATCTATTTCAAGGTAGAGATATGTACAATGGGATATTAGGGTTAAGGCAATAATCCCCAACACCGTTAACGTAATAATTTCCAACCAACAAAGGTAAATAACGTAAAAAATAAACTTTTCCCTATTTGTGGTATCCATCTAAATGAGGCGCAAATCATACTTCTCTATTTGAATTTCTATGTTGTTTTAATCTATTTCTAAGACATAAATATGTAGAATCGGATATTAGGGTTAAGGTAATAATCTCTAACACAGTGAAGGTAATAATCTCCCACCAACACAGGTAAAGAACGTTGAATTTTGGAAAAATAAACTCTATTTGTGGTATCCATCGAAATTAGGTGCAAATCGTACTTCTGTATTTGTGGTGTGCATACACACATGATTATCAACTTTTTCTTGAATTTATTTGCTGATAAACCTTTATAAACCTTTATCATTGTAAACAACCATGTTTCGAAACCATTTTTTGACACAAGGATTTGTATCCACTCTAGAAGTTAATTCTTGTTCTATTGAGTATGTAAAATGGGTGACAAGGCTCTCACAATCCAAAAAATGTAATGAAGCATGTCTAGAATAAGCAATGAGACTTCTCATCAAGCTAATATATGGATTTGCCAACCAATTTGCAATTTTCCAACCAATTTGCAGCCCTCTGGCTCATGGAGATAGATGTGGTCCTCTCTACTGTTGCATATTCGGCCGCAACTGCTTCTCATCTGCAGAGAAAACACAAAAAACAACACTGAGCAAGGTCAGAGAAATTCCACATAAAAAAATACACTTGATTGCTCATAAAAATATATCATAAAAAACACACTTGATTGCTCATATAACTATATCATAAAATGACCTTGGAACGCCTACTGCACAAATGCTTCATAGGCTTCGTGTTAGTGCAAAGATGAGGCAAAGGCCCAAAAAAAAATGTTATGAAACGGGTCTGCTGCAATACACAACGAAGCGTTTCAACAAGCTAATCTATGGAGTTGCCAAGCCAATCTGCAGCCCTTTGGCTCACGAAGATAGATGTGTTGGAAATTAATTCCAATTGCCATAGACAGAAGAAGGACGACGAAATTCAATTCCTGATGTGAAGTTGAATTATAGGAACAACTGAATTCATGTACAACACCGCAACTTCCAGATTTGCAGATCGTGGCTCCATATCCACGCAACCTGCTGGCTTAACCATTCATGTACCAGCCATAAATTCTTTGCCAAACACATTTAATTCATCCAACCACAATTCTGACGACACCCAACATAAGCTTCGAGCATGGAAATTGACCCACCAGAGAAGGTGACGTCACCTCCTCTGGACCAATGAATGCAGCTCCGTGGGGCAAAGAAAAAGGCTTTTGGAAAGTGATTTGACTCCACGGAATATGGAGTGAATGAAGTTTTAATGTTTTTTTTTTAATTTGCTGTGACATAGTTTTATTTTTTTTAAACATTAGGTTATAAATATTATATAACCAATATTGTAAATATGTTATATTTACAATATATATAATTATTGTAATGAAACTTGAAAAGAAATATATATGCTGTGTGCATCGATAATGTTTTTTTAAAGAAAAAGAAAAATATAAAATCCCGAAGGTAGAAGACAGAAAGTGGACTGTGTCTTGTAATTTATTTCCCAAAGGTAGAAAAGAAAAACAGAGAGACAGAGAGCAATTTTTTGTTAGCGCTGTATTGTGTAGCAGACTAAAGCACATTGACTGTGTGTATTGTTTTTATGCCAGAATAGAAAAAGGACAGAGAGTGAAGACAAAGTCCTTGTAACACTGCGTGTGCAGTAGTTGAAAGAAGATTTCTGAATGTAATCCAAAACACAGAAGTTCTGAAGAAGACTATCATTTTATAATAGTTTTTTTTTAGTTTAATAGGAAAAAGTTTTTACTCCATCCACCTCTCTGTGCATGAATTTTATTTAAATCTTTGTGTTTAAAAGAGGGATTTTTTATTCCTCTGTGTGTTTGGAATACTTCAGAAATTCCAACATGGTATCAGAGATAGTCCAGGATCTTTGCATTTGACAAAGAAGCTGAAGGAAGGAAGAAGAAGCTTGTTGAAGATTTCTCCAGCAGAGTGAAGGTTCAAAAAAGCAAGGTATTTATCCAAAACAGAGTTTTGTGTTTGTTTTTAAAGAGTGCAGTCCAGAGAAGTCTTTTAAAGACAGAGTTTGTCTCTTAAATAGAGAGACAATTTGTTAAAAAAAAAAAAAACACAATCAAGTTTAAAAAAAAAAAGCATAGTTTAGTAAGTTAGTTATGGTAGGAGCCAGCACAAGCACAAGTATGGGAAATACTCAACTCCCATAGTTCAATGGGAAGAACTATGACTATTGGGCAATCACAATGAGAGCTCTGTTTGCCTCTCAAGATTTATGGGAGCTAGTTGAAGATGGTTTAGAAGAACCAGTAGATGAACAAGCATATAATGCCTTAACACAGGCAAAGAAAGATTTTCTAAAGAGTAATAGGAAGAAGGACTTAAAGGACTCATTCTTTACATTGCTGATTGGGTTGGTTACCCAAATGAGATCTCATGGAGAGAATAGAAGAGATAAGAATAGTGGAGAAAGTATCGAGGAGCTTACCCTCAAGATTTGATGTGATAGTCACAACCATTGACGAGACAAAAGATCTCTCAAAGTTTACAGTTGATGAGCTTCATGCATCATTGATGGCACATGAACAAAGATTGGGTAGAACAACAAACTCATCTTTGAAGCATGCCTTCAAGATCCAAATTTCCTTTGGAAGAGGAAGAGGTCAAGACAAAGGAAAATACAAAGGAAAAGGAAGAGGCAGAAGCCAAAATAGAGGAAAAAACAACCCTACAAATGCAAGTGGAAGGGGCAGCAATCAAAGTCAGAATCAAAGCCAAGGAAACAACCAACAAGGTGGACAAATTCAAGCACATGGAAAAAGGTATGATAAATCCCAAGTCCAATGTCATTACTATAAGAAGTATGGCCATTACGCTAATGAATATAGGAAGAAAAAGAGTGACATGGGTAATAGATCTAGTGCTAATTTTACTAAAGAAAATATCAGCCAAGAAAAATTATTTTTAGCATGTAATTTGGCTGAAGAAAAAAATGAAGATATATGGTTTCTAGATTCAAGATGTAGCAACCATATGATTGGAAACATTTCTATGTTTTCCATGATTGATGAAAATGTGAAGTCTCAAGTATCATTGGGGACAGACAGTAAATTCTTTCTCATGGGAAAAGGTAGAGTGAGTGTGTTAACAAAAAAAGGAGAAGGAAAAACCATATCATATGTTTATTATGTGCCTGGTATGAAGTGTAACCTTTTGAGAATTGGAAATCTCATTCAAAAAGTCTACAATGTTTTCTTTGAGGATGATAGATGTACCATCATGTACATACCACCAAGCAAACAATGCATTGCACAAGTGAAGATGACAAGAAACATAATGTTTCCTCTCAAGATGAGAGCAGATCTGAAGAAAGGAGCTGCGATGGCAGTAGTGACACAATAGAAATTTGGAGGTCTGAATTTGTTGCATAGGAAAGGAATGGTAAAGGGATTACCATTGATTGAGAAACCAGACAACCTTTGTGAAGGATGCATCTTGGGCAAACAACACAGAGAAAGCTTTCCATCAGGAAAGAGCATAAGGGTAAAGACACCCTTATAAATAGTCCATTCTAATTTGTGTGGTCTAATGAAAATACCATCATTAGTAGGCAACCACTATATACTGACATTTATTGATGATTTCACAAGAAAAACATGGGTATATTTCTTGAAATTTAAAAGTGAAGTGTTTGAGAAATTTTGCCACTTTAAAGTTCTTGTAGAGAATCAAAGTGATCAAAATATTAAAGTCTTAAGAACAAACAAAGGAGGATAATATATCTTCAAAGAATTTCTGCATTTTTGTAGAGAAAATGGGATAAACAAACAATTTACAACAAGGTACACCATATAAAAATCGAGTTGCTGAAAGGAAAAATAGAACCATCATGGATATGGTAAGAAGTATGCTGAAGGCAAAACATTTTCCAAATGAATATTGGGCTGAAGATGTACATTGTGCAGCATATGTGCTAAATAGATGCCCAACAAAGAGCGTAATGAACAGAGTTCCTGAAGAAGCGTGGAGTGGCATAAAGCAGTTTGTCACCCACATGAGAGTATTCGGTTGTGTGGCTTGTGTAGACATTTTGGATCAACTAAGGAAGAAGTTGGATAGTAAGGAGGAGAAGTGCATATTTGTTGGATACAGTGAAGAATCCAAAGCATACAGATTGTATAACCCATCTACCAAGAAATTTATGATAAGCAGAGATGTACAATTTATTGAGGAAGAAGCTTGGGATGGAAGCGTTGAGAAAACAGTGAATGTGAAAAACTGTTTGTCTCATGATGAAGATGAGGAAGAGATGGCTGAAATACATCCCTCATTAGCAGCACTACCTCCACTAACACAAGGAAAAAAAGGGACACCACAAGTAGGTGTCAGAACACCCTTGAGAAGTGATGAAAGTGCTTCTCCAAGCACATCACAAGGATCACATTTGAGTGCTTCTACAAGCACGAGTACACCAAGTGAAAGAGGAACCAGATTTAGAAGTCTGAATGAAATCTATGAGTAAGAGGTAGAAAATGAAGGTATGAACTCTTTGTTTGCATTGTATTGCCATGTAGAAGATCCTATTCATTTTGAAGAAGTTGTAAAATATAAGAAATTGATAGATCCTATGGATGAAGAAATTAATGCCATAGATAAAAATAACACATGGGAATTAGTTGATCTCCCAAAAGGCAAGGAATTTATTGGAGTAAAATGGGTTTATAAGACCAAGTGAAATGCTGAAGGTAAGATTGAAAGGCATAAGGCTAGAGTTGTTGTCAAAGGCTACAAGCACCAACAAGAAAGAAATTATGAAGAAAATTTCGCACCAGTTGCAAGAATGGAAATAGTAAGAGCAGTATTGTCCATAGTAGCACAATACAAATGGAAGGTTTACCAAATGTATGTGAAATCAACATTCCTAAATGGAGTGTTGATGGAAGAGGTTTATGTTGAGCAATCTCTGGGCTATGAGAAAGAAGGCCAAGAGCACAAGCTATGCAAATTGAAGAAAGCTCTGTATGGGCTGAAACAAGCACCAAGAGCATGGTACAATAAGATAAATGCCTATCTACTGGAAAATGGGTTTGAAAAATGTGAAGGAGAACTCACATTATACATCAAAGAAAAAGATGGTAAGATGCTCATTGTTGTTTTGAATGTTGATGATGTGATATTCATAGGTAATGATGCTTACCTCATTGAGAATTTTAAAACAGTCATGAAGGATGAATTTGAAATGACTGATATGGGATTGCTGAGATACTTCTTAGGAATAGAAGTAGAGAAAAATGAAAATAAAATTTTTATTTCTCAAGCTAAATATGTGAAAGAAGTTTTGGAAAGATTTAACATGCAGGATTGCAAGGTAGCAATTACTCCTACAGTGATGGGATTGAAGTTAAGCAAAGAAGACATTAGCAAGAATGTTGATCCAAGTTTGTATAAGAGCATAGTTGGCAACCTTATGTATTTGACTGCAACTAGGTCGTATATTATGCATGCTGTGAGTTTAATTTCCATATTTATGGAAAGGACAAAGGAGGCACATTGGCAAGCAGCAAAAAGAATTTTGAGGTATGTGAAAGGAACAAAGAGGTATAGAATTTTATACACACCTTCAGAAAATTTTGAATTGATTGGATATACTGATAGTATAGATGACAGGAAAAGCACCTTTGTATATGTTTTTCATATGGGACCAGGAGCCGTTTCATGGGATTCTAAGAAACAACCAATTGTGGCTTTATCAACAATAGAGGTAGAGTAAGTGGCAGCTACAACAACAACATGTCAACCAGTATGGATGAGGACAATGTTGAGAAGTTTGTGTCATGAACAAGAAAAAGGCACAACAATTTTCTGTGATAATAGCTCAGCTATAACTTTATCAACGAATTCAATGTTTCATAAGAGAACGAAACACATTGGTGAAAAGTATCACTACATTAGAGAATTAGTGAGCAATGGAGAAATAGTTCTAAAGCATTGCAGAATATAGGAAGAGAAGTTTGCTGATATATTGAAAAAATCATTGGGGCAAAAGAGTTTTAATACCCTCCAGACAACCTATCAAGAGCAGATCTGAAGAAAGGAGCTGCGATGGCAGCAGTGACACAATAGACATTTGGAGGTCTGAATTTGTTGCATAGGAAAGGAATGGTAAAGGGATTACCATTGATTGAGAAACCAGACAACCTTTGTGAAGGATGCATCTTGGGCAAACAACACAGAGAAAGCTTTCCATCAGGAAAGAGCATAAGGGTAAAGACACCCTTAGAAATAGTCCATTCTAATTTGTGTGGTCTAATGAAAATACCATCATTGTGACATTCACTATATGCGACATTTCTTGATGATTTCACAAGAAAAACATGAGTTTACTTTTTGAAATTTAAAAGTGAAGTGTTTAAGAAATTCTACCACTTTAAGGCTCTTGTAGAGAATCATAGTGGGCAACATATTAAGGTCTTAAGGATAGAAAGAGGAGGAGAATATATCTCAAAATAATTTATGTCTTTTTGTAGAGAAAATGGGATAAACAAACAATTTACAGCAAGGTATATACCACAACAAAATGGAGTTGTTTAAAAGAAAAATCGAACCATCATGGACATGGTAAGAAGTATGTTGAAGGCAAAACATTTGCCAAATGAATATTAGGTTGAAGTTGTACATTGTGCAGTGTATATTTTAAATAGATGCCCAACCAAATCTATAATGAACAGAGTTCCAGAAGAAGCGTGGCGCAGCATAAAGCAGCATGTCACCCACATGAGAGTTTTTGGTTGTGTGGCTTATGCACACATTCTGGATCAGCGAAGGAAGAAGTTGGACAGTAAGGGGGAGAAGTGCATATTTGTTAAGATCTGATGAAGAATCCAAAGCATACAGATTGTATAACCCATCTACCAAGAAATTTATGATAAGCAGAGATGTACAATTTATTGAGGAAGAAGCTTGGGATGGAAGCGTTGAGAAAAAAGTGAATGTGAAAAGTTGTTTGTCTCATGATGAAGATGAGGAAGAGATGACTGAAATACATCCCTCATTAGCAGCACTACCTCCACTAACACAAGGAAAAAAAGGGACACCACAAGTAGGTGTCAGAACACCCTTGAGAAGTGATGAAAGTTCTTCTCCAAGCACATCACAAGGATCACATTTGAGTGCTTCTACAAGCACGAGTACACCAAGTGAAAGAGGAACCAGATTTAGAAGTCTGAATGAAATCTATGAGTAAGAGGTAGCAAATGAAGGTATGAACTCTTTATTTTCATTGTATTTTCATGTAGAAGATCCTATTCATTTTGAAGAAGCTGTAAAAGATAAGAAATGGATAGATGTTATAGATGAAGAAATTAATTCCATAAAGAAAAATAACACATGGGAATTAGTTGATCTCCCAAAAGGCAAGGAATTTATTGGAGTAAAATGGGTTTATAAGACCAAGAGAAATGCTGAAGGTAAGATTGAAAGTCACAAGGCTAAAGTTGTTGTCAAAGGCTACAAGCACCAACAAGAAAGAAATTATGAAGAAACTTTTGCACCAGTTGCAAGAATGGAAACAGTAAGAGCAGTACTGTCCATAGTAGCACAATACAAATGGAAGGTTTACCAAATGTATGTGAAATAAACATTCCTAAATGGAGTGTTGATGGAAGAGGTTTATGTTGAACAACCTCTGGGCTATGAGAAAGAAGGCCAAGAGCACAAGCTATGCAAATTGAAAAAAGCTCTGTATGGGCTGAAACAAGCACCAAGAGCATGGTACAATAAGATAAATGCCTATCTACTGGAAAATGGGTTTGAAAAATGTGAAGGAGAACTCACATTATACATCAAAGAAAAAGATGGTAAGATGCTCATTGTTGTTTTGAATGTTGATGATGTGATATTCATAAGTAATGATGCTTACCTCATTGAGAATTTTAAAACAGTCATGAAGGATGAATTTGAAATGACTGATATGGGATTGCTGAGATACTTCTTAGGAATAGAAGTAGAGAAAAATGAAAATAAAATTTTTATTTCTCAAGCTAAATATGTGAAAGAAGTTTTGGAAAGATTTAACATGCAGGATTGCAAGGTAGCAATTACTCCTACAGTGATGGGATTGAAGTTAAGCAAAGAAGACATTAGCAAGAATGTTGATCCAAGTTTGTATAAGAGCATAGTTGGCAACCTTATGTATTTGACCGCAACTAGGTCGGATATTATGCATGTTGTGAGTTTAATTTCCATATTTATCGAAAGGGCAAAGGAGGCACATTGGCAATCAGCAAAAAGAATTTCGAGGTATGTGAAAGGAACAAAGAGGTATAGAATTTTATACACACCTTCATAAAATTTTGAATTGATTGGATATACTGATAGTATAGATGACAGGAAAAGCACCTTTGTATATGTTTTTCATATGGGACCAGGAGCCGTTTCATGGGATTCTAAGAAACAACCAATTGTGGCTTTATCAACAATAGAGGTAGAGTATGTGGCAGCTACAACAACAACATGTCAAGCAGTATGGATGAGGAGAATGTTGAGAAGTTTGTGTCATGAACAAGAAAAAGGCACAACAATTTTCTGTGATAATAGCTCAGATATAACTTTATCAAAGAATTCAATGTTTCATAAGAGAACGAAACACATTGGTGAAAAGTATCACTACATTAGAGAATTAGTGAGCAATGGAGAAATAGTTCTGAAGCATTGCAGAATATAGGAAGAGAAGTTTGCTGATATATTGAAAAAATCATTGGGGCAAAAGAGTTTTAATACCCTCCAGACAACCTATCAAGAGCAGATCTGAAGAAAGGAGCTGCGATGGCAGCAGTGACACAATAGACATTTGGAGGTTTGAATTTGTTGCATAGGAAAGGAATGGTAAAGGGATTACCATTGATTGGGAAACCAGACAACCTTTGTGAAGGATGCATCTTGGGCAAACAACACAAAGAAAGCTTTCCATCAGGAAAGAGCATAAGGGTAAAGACACCCTTAGAAATAGTCCATTCTAATTTGTGTGGTCTAATGAAAATACCATCATTAGCAGGCAGCCACTATATGCTGACATTTATTGATGATTTCACAAGAAAAACATGGGTATATTTCTTGAAATTTAAAAGTGAAGTGTTTGAGAAATTTTGCCACTTTAAAGTTCTTGTAGAGAATCAAAGTGATCAAAATATTAAAGTCTTAAGAACAAACAGAGGAGGAGAATATACCTTCAAAGAATTTCTGCATTTTTGTAGAGAAAATGGGATAAACAAACAATTTACAACAAGGTACACCGTATAAAAATGGAGTTGCTGAAAGGAAAAATAGAACCATCATGGATATGGTAAGAAGTATGCTGAAGGCAAAACATTTTCCAAATGAATATTGAGCTGAAGATGTACATTGTGCAGCATATGTGCTAAATAGATGCCCAACAAAGAGCGTAATGAACAGAGTTCCTGAAGAAGCGTGGAGTGGCATAAAGCAGTTTGTCACCCACATGAGAGTATTCGGTTGTGTGGCTTGTGTAGACATTTCGGATCAGCTAAGGAAAAAGTTGGATAGTAAGGAGGAGAAGTGCATATTTGTTGGATACAGTGAAGAATCCAAAGCATACAGATTGTATAACCCATCTACCAAGAAATTTATGATAGGCAGAGATGTACAATTTATTGAGGAAGAATTTTGGGATGGAAGCGTTGAGAAAAAAGTGAATGTGAAAAGTTGTTTGTCTCATGATGAAGATGAGGAAGAGATGGCTGAAATACATCCCTCATTAGCAGCACTACCTCCACTAACACAAGGAAAAAAAGGGACACCACAAGTAGGTGTCAGAACACCCTTGAGAAGTGATGAAAGTGCTTCTCCAAGCACATCTGGGTCACATTTGAGTGCTTCTAGCATCTGCAAGTACATAAGTGAAAGAGGAACCGGATTTAGAAGTCTGAATGAAATCTATGAGTAGAGAGGTAGCAAATGAAGGTATGAACTCTTTATTTTCATTGTGTCATGTAGACGATCCTATTCATTTTGAAGAAGCTGTAAAAGATAAGAAATGGATAGATGTTATAGATGAAGAAATTAATTCCATAGAGAAAAATAACACATGGGAATTAGTTGATCTCCCAAAAGGCAAGGAATTTATTGGAGTAAAATGGGTTTATAAGACCAAGAGAAATGCTGAAGGTAAGATTGAAAGGCACAAGGCTAGAGTTGTTGTCAAAGGCTACAAGCACCAACAAGAAAGAAATTATGAAGAAACTTTTGCACCAGTTGCAAGAATGGAAACAGTAAGAGCAGTACTGTCCATAGTAGCAAAATACAAATGGAAGGTTTACCAAATGTATGTGAAATCAACATTCCTAAATGGAGTGTTGATAGAAGAGGTTTATGTTGAACAACCTCTGGGCTATGAGAAAGAAGGCCAAGAGCACAAGCTATGCAAATTGAAGAAAGCTCTGTATGGGCTGAAACAAGCACCAAGAGCATGGTACAATAAGATAAATGCCTATCACCTAGAAAATGGGTTTGAAAAATGTGAAGGAGAACTCACATTATACATCAAAGAAAAATATGGTAAGATGCTCATTGTTGTTTTGAATGTTGATGATGTGATATTCATAGGTAATGATGCTTACCTCATTGAGAATTTTAAAACAGTCATGAAGGATGAATTTGAAATGACTGATATGGGATTGCTGAGATACTTCTTCGGAATAGAAGTAGAGAAAAATGAAAATAAAATTTTTATTTCTCAAGCTAAATATGTGAAAGAAGTTTTGGAAAGATTTAACATGCAGGATTGCAAGGTAGCAATTACTCCTACAGTGATGGGATTGAAGTTAAGCAAAGAAGACATTAGCAAGAATGTTGATCCAAGTTTGTATAAGAGCATAGTTGGCAACCTTATGTATTTGACTGCAACTAGGTCGGATATTATGCATGTTGTGAGTTTAATTTCCATATTTATGGAAAGGACAAAGGTGGCACATTGGCAAGCAGCAAAAATAATTTTGAGGTATGTGAAAGGAACAAAGAGGTATAGAATTTTATACACACCTTCAGAAAATTTTGAATTGATTGGATATACTGATAGTATAGATGACAGGAAAAGCACCTCTGTATATGTTTTTCATATGGGACCAGGAGCCGTTTCATGGGATTCTAAGAAACAACCAATTGTGGCTTTATCAACAATAGAGGTAGAGTATGTGGCAGCTACAACAACAACATGTCAAGCAATATGGATGAGGAGAATGTTGAGAAGTTTGTGTCATGAACAAGAAAAAGTCACAACAATTTTCTGTGATAATAGCTCAGCTATAACTTTATCAAAGAATTCAATGTTTCATAAGAGCGCGAAACACATTGGTGAAAAGTATCACTACATTAGAGAATTAGTGAGCAATGGAGAAATATTTCTGAAGCATTGCAGAATATAGGAAGAGAAGTTTGCTGATATATTGAAAAAATCATTGGGGCAAAAGAGTTTTAATACCCTCCAGACAACCTATCAA
>JAXQQM020082128.1:0-181289 GCA_034641835.2 Pinus albicaulis | reverse complement strand
CCCCTATTCATAATTATCCTATCTTCCATCTTAACGTAGATCCACTAGATAAATGCCTCCTTTGGGATATGCCCTATATGATGAATTACTATCATTCATGAATTTGGACCTGATGTAGTCCTTTTGCATGTTTTTTTTTTTCAAGTGTCACTTTTCTTTTAGTGACTGTTGTTTTTGGTCGCTTTCATTTTCGCATGTGTCACTTTTTATTTCCTTAGATTTTGCAAGCATATTTCTTGCTTGTTTTCACTTTGGCATGTGTCGGTTTTGCTTTTTTTCACTTATCTATGGCACACCATCTAGAGGTATCTCTAGCACATTGTTTTGTATTAGTTTATCCTACCTGTAATCACAAAAATATGCATTGGGCACACTCTCATATCTTAGTAGACCTTTTTGTTTCAGTCGACACATATGCTATAAAGGCTTGTGCTTCAACTGTTACACTTGGAGATGAGTGTTGTTTTATCATCACTTAAATGCATGCATGTTCGTTTTGGGTATCATGTATATCTTTGACATGAGTTTGATTGTGAATGTGTGTGTGATAATGTTCAGTACCTATCATGCATTCTCTTACTCTCCTATTTAGTCTATCAATTTCACATTTAATCATTTTTTAGGTTCTTCCCTATGCTCACACCTTGCACTACTCATGGGCACATTCAACCTTTCAATCAAAGTTAGAGCACACTTCACACTCCTAAGCACTAGTGAGGTGTCCCTTGTCTACTAAGACTACAGCCTACATCATCCTAGAATAAATCCTCTCTTTATTATGCATTGCGTACCTCCAGTGAATAATCACTCAACCCTCGATGCTTACACTTTCCCACTTCACAGAAAACTTGATGAACCACTCCTTCATAGTTCTAGTTGGTAGTGAGTCCTTCCTTGATACTTGTAGTGGAAAACTGATCAGTCCCTTTAACATCTTCTTCCATCACTGCACATTGTGCAATTATAGTGAGAAACTATGTCACCCTTACCTCTTGGAATTTCCCACTGCACAAAATCCTATCAAACCTTCCCTTCAATGCACATTGCACAATTATAGTGGATATTGAGCTACCCCTTATATCTTGCAACTATGTTATCTGCTCATCCAAGGGAACTTGCTACTCCATCTCTACACATTGGGCCATTTCAAGTCCTCAAGCCTCTAGTAACTTAATTCAAGACCTACACTTTACACACATGCTTGTTCCCTCTCTCTTGTCATTGCGCATTGCACACTTCTAGTGCATATTAATTCACCCCTGCCTCTTGACACTGTGCTTAGCAAGGCCTTCCTCCAGTCCTTGCACATTGTCCCATAACAGTCAACATCTTACAGGAGAAATAAATAGTAGAATATATGATTTCCAAATTGATGTTTTCTTATCATTAGTGAACTTCATTTGTAGGTGTTATCATCTCAACATGGAAAGGTTAGGCTCAACGAGGTCATCAAGGAGAGGTCACAAGAAGGTACTTATGGAGGATAAGCATAAAGAAACCATCATGAAGGAAATGAAGTAATTCTAGACCACAAAAATATAGATGGAAACACATGTTGAACTAGAAGGTCCCCATTCTTTTTCAGACCCTTTAGGGGGTGGATATGAACTAATTTGCATATCCATTACAAAGAATTGAATATATAGAAGTAGTATTGACACATCATAATGGAACTTAATGCTTCAAGTCACCAAATTTTAATGACTTATCCTATTCTCGCCATATTTATGTGCAATGTAATTATGTAATTTCAGAAATAATGAAAATGTAAATGTGTGGAAATCCAAAACCACATGTAGAAATGAAGAGTCACTAGTAAGTGTAAAATCCATGTAGATGTTCGAAGGTCACTTGGAAGCTCAAAGGTCATGAGGGAAACTCAAGGTAAATATCGGAGATGAAAGGTTTTCCCTCTTGTCATAAAATAATCCTCATAAATCAAGTGAAAGAATTTTCACCTTGGCTTCTCAGGCTATAACATATGAGAGTTATATCTAGCTTTTGAGAAGCAAGTAGTGGCTTCAATGTTCCACTACTAGGACTAGTAATACATCATTGTAATTGTTTACTTGGAGAATTTCACTTCTTAATTTTAATTTCTTTGAGTCAGTTCACTTTTCATGCATGTATCATGGATGTTGTAAGAATTTTTTTCATTGTTCATCGTATATGTTGGTTGTCACATGTATTAAAGGAAATAAACTATTTTTTTTATGTTTGGTACTAATCTTACTGAATGATGTGTTTTATTTGATTTCATGATCATTGTTAGTATATAACTATTTTCATATTTATTAATGATCCTCTTCATACATGTGTGTGTGTTTCTATTAGAATTGTAGTAATAAATTTCTCTTAGAGACTCACTCTTTCTACTCTCTTTGTGAAAGGTTTATTTACATGTTTCAATTTTATGTATTAGAGGGTTGAATTACTTGCTTACCTTCAAAGTGCATGTATATTCTCTTATGTTACTCATTTCATCCAACAAAAATATTTACGGAAATGACAGTTGGGCATATGACCTGGATGGAGCTCCTACCTGAAATGGTGTGAGGTCTAGTTGAGACTTCATACTAGGGAGACCCCCTCGTGGTGGAATATTTCCAATGCTCTGAAAACTTTTGGAACTAGAAGGAGGTCCAAATGACAAGTTGAGCCCATGAAGCTTGTTTTGATTCTTTTATCATAAAATGGTTTCCTCCCAAATAATAATAATGAGATGTTTTTTGAGCATATCAAATATTTCAATTCCCACGAAAATCATTTATAACTCGTCACATCTCAAGTTTAATGGAAAGGGTACAACATCTGTACTTGGGCACATGATTTTATTCATTTTGCATCCAATGGAAATATTTACGGAAATGACAGTCGGGCATATGACCTGGATGGGGCTCCTACCCGAAATGGTGTGAGGTCTAGTTGAGACTTCATACCAGGGAGACCCCCTCGTGGTGGAAAATTTCCAATGCTCTCAACGCTTTTGGAACTAGAAGGAGGTCCAGATGACAAGCTGAGCCCATGAAGCTTGTTTTGATTCTTTTATCATAAAATGGTTTCCTCCCAAATAATAATAATGAGATGTTTTTTGAACATATCAAATATTTCAATTCCCACGAAAATCATTTATAACTTTTCACATCTCAAGTTTAATGGAAAGGGTCCAACATCTATGCTTGGGCACGATTTTATTCATTCAAATTTTCTTCTATAATTGATTTTTTTGTAAAGATGATTAGGTAAAATTTTTCACTCTTACTCTTTCAGGTTGTGTTAAGCATTAATATTATACATTAATACCCGCTTTTATCGACATATTTGAGAAAATTGTTAAGGAGCTTCGTGAATAATTTGAAGGATATAATTATTAAGATGTATATGAGATAATGAATCAAATTAGAATGAAACTAGATGAATCATTTGAAGATTTTGTTGATATATTTCTTTACCTTTGCTATGAATTCTCTAATGAAGATGTGGAATAGGAATTTATGGATTAAAAGTTTCATTATTTGGTTCAGATCTCCTTGAAAAAAATTGAATAAGATTCTCTTGATGATTTTTCTCTTCCAAATTTCTCGACCATGAGGCACCTCCATCCCCAAAGGAGGAATTTATTACTTCTATTATTCCTTTCCCTCCTCTCTCATTTACCGAATAAAGTGGTTTCTCATGCCGAATTTGGAGCGGTGGAATCTGGAAATCAAATTGTTGATATGATAATTCCACCTTCATCTTATTTCAATGAACCATATTTCATTCATAAAATATTTAATGGTTCTCATGATTCCATTGAATCTAATATGAAGGTTGATCCCTTGATTCTTCAAGACAATATTAATGTGCATAATATTATTCTTGAATATTAATTGGTAGATTTTATTTACTAGAGGCCAATAATAATTTGTTAGAAACAACATTCCACTATATACTAAAGTCAATCACAATATAATAATATAACTTATGATTTCTTTTTTATATTGATATATATTTCCTTTTCTTTTATGGTATTATTGAAAGTTGTTATAAGATGTATCCCTTGAAGATGATTACTGAGCCTTGTTGATCATAATATTTCATTTTTATTACATTCTTGTAATAATTTTATAAAAAATAATCAAACTAGCTTGTATTAATCATTGTAAACACACAAGTTTTATGATATGCATAATATCTCTTCCCACTTCCAACCTCACTTTTACCTTGACTCTCATATCACGTTGACACATCTGTAGGGAATTAGTATCCAAATAAGAATGTATCTAACATTTATTCTATGATCCAAGAAAAAAACATAGAAGGGGTGATCTTAGCATTAGTATCTTTAGTTAGATTGCCCACAAACAATTTTCGCCATTTATTTCATCTCTATAGATCATTATTGGATGAAGTAGAAGCATTTGTGGGAGGGCACCACCATTTTTTGTTACAAAGCCATGAATAGCTACCTGAGTCGACACGCAATCTAGTTGCAAGATAGCATATTGTGCCAACAATTGCTCAACTTATACTAGTAAATAAGTTGATTTCTCCCTTGTCTCGAAAATGCATTATCCTAATTGACATTTTTCAAAACTCTTTTGATTTTCTAAAATTTTGTAATAGATTCCCAATTTATACTTTCACATAATAGGTAGTATATTGACCAACTCTTTAGTATTGCATTTTCTCCCATTCTTCACATGATCTATCCTTCTTGTCAGAGGTTTGCACCACCATTTAATGAGATCAATATTATTTCCTTGATTTATGCACAACAAAAAACTATTTGTCTTTGACATTTTTTTCCTATAGTACTTCATTATATTGAGGCAATTTGTATCACCCATTCATTCATAATAAACTTCATGGATACTCTAGTTCGGGTTTGATTGAATACGAGTGCTCATTTATGCATATATCATTGGTAGTATTAATGCCATTTTTTCTTTCTCACCCTAATACTAATAAAATAGGTAAGAATGCACAATAATGCCATTGATTGTTAGTATTTTAGTCTTGCCTTCTACCTATGATATTAATAATAGCATTAAAATTTTTAATCGTAAGAATGTTGTGCCTTATCACTCAATCTCATACTAACATGAATTGGTCTCAATTCTTCTCACTCAAGTGCTAACATCGATGGTAAATACAATGTTGATTATACTCACTACAATACTAACAAGGTTAGCGAACTTTGCATCTCTTCTCACTCACATTCATACTAATCTAGCAATATTGAAATCATGCCTTCTCATTTCACTATTATCATTGCCAACCATGTCAGTGAAATGTATTTCTAATCATTATGGCACTAACATCAAACATGTTATTGATGTGATGCATTGTAATCCACTCTACTACTAACAACATCAAAGATACATTCGGTATCATTCCTTTACACTCACTTCAATACTAACATGTGTCATGAAAATATGAGGGCTTTATATTGTATTGAGGAAAACTTACAAGAATGGGAGATTGTATGATATATCGAGAATTGATAAGTAGTGAATGAATTTGAGATTACTATATGTTATTACATTTTTCATTAAAAAGAAAAACATATGGGAGAAGGATTGTTATTAGAGAACATGAGAAGAAGAGATCAGGTTGTGATTAGTCAATGACAATGTGTAAAAGAGTTCAATATTGTTGATGAAAAATGCATTGTTGTGTATAGCTTAAGTAGTGCCTATGAATATTACATAAATAAATATGGTAAATTTAATTATTTCACAATATTTTATGTAATATTCACTATATAGAGAAAATTGATTGTTTTTTCAATACAATATTAGTTGTTTAGATTTTAAGAAATGAATAATAATGTAAAAAAAAAAAGACAAGGCTAACGATTTATAGTAATTCAACTTTCTCTTCATTTTTCAAAAGTGGCTATGGCATGATTAAAAAAGAAGAAGAAAAAACTCAAAGTTATATCTGATATTTTGAACTTCATATTTTTGTTGACATTTTTATTATTCTCTCTCTCTCTCTCTCTCTCTCTCTCTATATATATATATATATATATAGACCAAAATTCCCTTGTCTCATTTAGTCTTAATATAGCTTAATATATTAATGTACTTACTCAACAAGTATTGTTGTTCATTATAACAAATTGGAAAAGCAATCTATATGTACAAATATATGTGTTTATGTATGTAAATCACTGTTAGGTGAGATAGTGGAGAGGAGTGTTACACTCTCCACCTAAATTAAATTCTATAAGTTCGTATCTACATGTTTGTATATATAAATCACACTTAGGTTAGATAATAGAGATGATTGTTACCCTCCCCACCTAAATTCAATTTTCAAAAGCCACACATTGAAGTTTTATAAGGTACATTGTTTTGACAACATTGATTTCTATGTTTCAAAAGCATTAAGTTTTTTTAAAATATATATATTTTGTATCATCCTAAAAATGAGAGAAATTTCCTAATAATTTTCCTTGTAAAATGAATTTTATGAGAGAAAGATATAAATAGAGAGAAATAGATTTAATAAATAAACGAATGCTCAAGAAAAAGTACCTTAAACTAAAACTTAACTTAAATTAAAGTAATTTATTCCTAGTTAACGTATGACTTTTTGTATTTTGTTTTTGTTATTTTATGATGCTTCACAAATGTGTCTTTATTGGAACTCCAATGCACATTATTTTTGTAATTAACTACTTCTCCATTAATATTATAAAAAAATAATATAGTCGTTTCCTTATTATCAACAACACCCTACCCTAATTGGTCAATAAATATTAATATTTGTAGAAAAGTTGTCCAAAATATTTTCTCTCCTCTTAACAATTTTAATAATGTTTGGAAATATTAACACCTAAATATAACTAAAGCATATAGAGATAAAAAGAATACAATTATAGAATAGATTTGGAAAATGACCAATATGATTGTTATGAATATTCACCTTCCTCATCTAAATATGTAAAAGGGTAGACATTTCCATTGCGTGACCTCTACCTACACCTATTACTTTTATTAAGGTCTATATGCTTCATCCTTGTTCTCTATAAGAAAAATTATGTCCAAGATGGATTCATATTTTGGTCCACTTGAATCAACTTAATTAATAATGTATTTCTATTGTTGTCCTTATTCTTCACCAACTTAAAACATAAAATATTTGTTGAGTTACTATAACTTGAACAATTTCATGTACTTAATCTCTCTACTTCTAGAAAATCTTATTTATGGAACCCACCTCACACATTTATTTTCAATATACTCAATAAAAGTGCATATAATTTTGTCTCTAACTAAATATTCAATGGATTCAATTTCTTCTTTGGGATTCTTGGAAAAACTGGAAAAACACTAATGGTACCAATTATCTAAAACCATCCCCTCAACTCATGCGCTAGTAATTTTCTTCTTTCACTTTGACCATTCAAAATTCTCATGGGATTTTTTTTTCTTCTTACACATATCATTTTTCTTATTTTTTTAGCCCAAAAATTTTCTTAAACTCCATATTTGAATTCTTAGACGATTAGACGAAGCACAAGCAACCCCAAATTACTCAAAAATATTTGGAGAATGAAAGAGAGCCATGATGACGAATAGTATAGAGAGCACAATAAAAGAAAAAATGGAAGAGGAAACCACAACAATAGGGGGACAATTTAGGAGAAATATAACAAAAACATCAAGATTACTAATAGAGTTGGAAGTAATAATATTGGGGAGCCTCTTTCCATCTATGTTGTTGATCTTATTCTTGTACATTAAGTACTTAACCATGGACATGCACCCAATTCTAGAGAAAATGTCTTCTATGAATATAGGATAAGATATATTCTTTTTAATATTATGATTGTAAGTTACAACTTTCTTTTGGATTTGATCTATCCTTCTCCAAGGGTTTCTAGAGATAATTAATCTCCAAACTTCACATTCATATAAGATAAGATGAGTGATGAGAGTATCGATAGATTTTTTTATTATCCCACAATCGAAGGTCTATTAATGTGCACTTGTTTTCGAACCTATAGTAACTTTCGACCCACGATTTAGGTTAATGTTTGGATTTTAATTTCTAAAAAACAAAAACTAAAGTGAGAGGTGCGGTTGGCATACATAGGTTTCAAAATTCATATGTATAGAATGTAGACACATAGGTTTCAAAATTCATATGTATAGAATGTAGACGATTATTCAATAAAAACATGTAATTTACTATTAAAATTGGTAATGTTTTAGCAAATATAATCCATTTAATCATATATATGTGAAAAAATAATGATTTTTAAACCAAATTAATGAATACGTTTTTTTCCAGAAAGTGTGAAAAATTTAAACCATTCGCCACTAAAATTTCCCCTAGATGCTGAATTTACATGGGCCCACCTTGAGTTCAGTGCCAACATTCATAAGATATGTTATTGTTAATTCATTAAAAACAAATTCATACAATTTTAGTGATAGCATTCTGAAGCCCTTCTCCATAGCTTCATGGTATCCAGATATATATGTACATATTTGCATTATTATAATTATTATAATTATCAATACTTTCCTATCTTGTATTTAATTTCATATGGTTTACATACCAAGTGCTATTTTGACAACTAATTTATGATAGGTTTTCTCATAGTTTAAAATATATATATATATATACAGAGAGAGAGAGAGAGAGAGAGAGAGAGAGAGAGAAAAGTATGATACATGAATTAATTTTTCCTTTTTTTAAATTCATTTATGATAAGATAATGGGGGAGTATAGTTTGAAAAAACTATTATTACATTTAAAAATAAATCATATATATTATCATGGGGCTTACTCCTGAATATGGGGCTCATCAGGATTTCTAGATTTAGATTATTTTGTTATTTGAGCTATTTAAATCTCTTATTGAAGTAAACTATATGAGGTTTTATTATTTTACTTATACGAATATCTTTGATATAAGACTTCTGACAGTGGAGACTCTTAGTTTTTTACAAATTGATTAATTTTTTCTATGTGATAGAATAGAAAATGACGAGAAGATATTTCATAATACACTTCTTCACTCAGAAAATATAAATAATATAATTTTATATCCTTTTTGGAATATCTATATGTGTGTGGGGGGGGGGGTTATTGTAACTAGGTGGAAATTGTACAGAGACGCCTAATTTTTTTTTATTTTTTTTGAGGGGAAACATATTTCTATTATTTAAATGTTATGAAATCAATTACTTTAAATATTTATATTTCTACTAGTTTTTAAATTATATTAAAAAAATAATATAAACTCTCAAATTTTAAATAAGCTAACTTTTCCTCTTCTAAGTAACTTACCGAATAATATGTTTAATAAAATTTCAATAATAATAATAATAATAATAATAAACTAAGGCATTGAAATTGTGTCTAATTGATTCCTTTGATGATACTCATTTATAATAAGTAATCTTAAAATCCCAAATAATTTAATATTTTAATTTATTATATATAATTGTTAAAAAAATATTGTAAACCATAATTTATTTTAATCATTTATAAAAATTATTTGAAAAAACATTGTATTTATAACCAAATAACAACAATAATGAGTGAATGATGAATCCATGGATTTTATAGAGACAAATGAAAGAAACTAATAATACCCTTTATATATATATATATATATATATATATATATATAAAAGTTCAAAACATCTCCCTTGACTTTATGATTGTTGAATTCCATGTTTTTTTTACCGTCAAAGAGTATATTTTATTTATGGTTTCCTATCTCAAACTATGGAAAGGCATTTGCATATATATATATATATATATATATATATAATAATAAAAATAAACAATTACAATTTATGAACTGTTTACCTCTATATATTTTTTATAACATTTAAAATAGTGATTATTAAATAAAATGATTAGAAATTATACCACTATGTATTTATAGAAATTATACCATATGTGAACCATATATATTAAAAAAATAATTGTAATTTACCAATATAATAATAATAATAATCAATTATTTTTAAATTATATTGACCAATAACATAACTTTTTAGATTTTAAATAAAACAATTTTTATATTGTTCTATCACTAAAAAAAAAAAAAAAATAATAGTATTTAATAAAATTGAAATAAAAATAAGAAAAATAATTTGATAATTCGTTTAGATTTGATTCCTAATATGATATGAATTCATATTAAAGAAGATTAACAAATCAAATACTTTTAATGCTTTAATATATTGTTTATAATTATTATTATATTTTAAGATGATATGATATCATAGTAGATCATAAATTTATTTTAAAGGTTTATAAAAATTATTAATTTTTTTTTGTAAAGATAAATAATAATAATGTATTAATGAGTTTATGATGATGATGATGATGATGGTTAACGTCCACTGAGACCAATCATTTGTCTATCAGACCTAAAGAAAAGAGTTATTTAGTTTGATTTAAGATTTTATTCCTATGCTCAAAAATCTTGGAGAGAAGTCTCTCGAGCTCACTATAATTTTGACATCTTAAAAGGCTAGGAAGGTCAATATTGCAAAAAAAATTATGAAATTGAGCTCTAATGTGGTTGTACACTGGGCACTCTAACAAGAAGTGATTTTCATCCTCGATATTCATATTCTCACAGAGATGGCAGATCCTTTTTGTCCATGGTGTTTTAGGAACTGTCGAACGACCTGTTCATGACAGTTTGTTATAATATTGGCTATATTAATTTTCCTCTTTGAGCTAGTTAAAACAGAGAGATACTTTTGATCTTCTAGGGTGGGGTTGATGACCTCCTTATAATATCTTAATTTTCTTTTAGCTGCTAGATCTTTCTCACACCACATTTTTTCTTTGAACTTAGAAGTAACAATTTTTTTAATGCTATTAATGTTTTGCAATGCAACATTCTCGTTGATCTCCCAATGGTTTAACCAGACCTTGGTGTCTTTATACCAACCTCTTTTAAGCCTTAGGTGGTTTTGGCTGGAATTTAAAGCTAGCTTAGGAAGTCTATGGTCTCCTATGTTATTGAGCTTGTGCTTGTAGAATAGAAGCGTAGTTATAGCTAGGCTCTCAATAGGGGGAAGACCCACTTCTATAAGGATAATAAGATAGGGTGTATTTATTTTAATTTTAAGGTTATATCTTATAAAATTCTTCTGTATTCGCTCAATATTTCTCCAGGATTCTCTAGAGATGTTGCAACCCCAAACCTAACATCTATATAAGATAACAGGAGTGGCTGAAGATTAAAAGGGGAACTTCTTTCTGTCCCACATTACGAGGTTTGTCATTTTACAATTATTTTCAAGACCAAAATAAGCTTTCTACCCCCCATTAATCCTTTTCTAAATGCTATAGTTCCAGTTGAGCTTGTGATGAATATCATTTCCTAGGTACTTGTAAGAAGACACTTCCTCCAAGTTACTATTGTCATATATAAAATTAGCGTAAGTGTCATTCTTGGATTTGATAATCATAAGTTTTGTTTTGTCAGTGTTAACAGACATACCCATGGTAGAGCAAAAATCCTTAATAAGTCTAAGTTGCTTATCAAGATTAGATGGACACCTTGCGAGAAGAACAATATTGTCAGCATAGAGAAGAAGGATGGTGACTATACCAGATAATATCGTGTCAGCACATCCTGCTTCCTCTAAACTACCTTCTAGCTTGTCGATGTAAATTCCAAATAGGGTATGGGAGAGGGGGAAACCTTGTTTAACTCTTATATTACACTTAATATCTTTCGACCACCCCTCATTTCTCTTTAACTTGGCAATTACATTGTCGTATAACCTTATAGCATCCGTTATTAGCTTGAAAGGAACATTCAACTCTTCTAATCTATTCCATAGGTTTTTTCTAGGAACCGTATCGAAATCCTTTCTAAAGTCCACAAAGCAAAAAAAGAGATTAGATTCATCATTGCAGCATTCCTCCACAATGATCCTAAGCGTAACGAGGTGGTCCATTGTTGAGTGCTGCCTTATAAAACCCGCTAGGCCTTTAGCTCGCTTACATTCACTTTCAAGCCAAATGCTCAACTTCTTTTCCAAAATAATACCATATTACTTGGCTAAGAGAAGGCTGATCATAATTGTCCGATAATTAGAGAGGTTATTTGTATCCCCATTTTTAAAAATAGGGATAATGATGCTCTAAGTCCAAGCTTTAGGGAACCCTTGCTTGACCGCTTGGTTGAAAAGCTTGTGATGTGGGGGATGAGGACAAGACCTCCAATTTTTAAGATTTCCGCCTTGTAACCTTCAGTGTTTTTCGCTTTCCCATTTGCCAGGTGTTTAACCCCAAAATCAGTGTCTTCTAATGAGAAAAATTCTTTCTTCATGAGCAGCATTTCAAAGTTATCCCTGGAATTTAGAGATTCATAAAGCTTTTTAAGATATGAATTCGAGTCGTGTAAAGCAATTTTATTATTATCTTTAGTTTTCCTAGTTAGAATCTCCCTCCAGAATTTATTAGGAGTCACCTTAGAGAGGTGTAAGAGATTCTCTTGTATCTTACGAATATATTGCCATTTTTTCCTTTTAGTTAGGGCTTTGTAGATTTTATCTTGTCAATTTTGAGAGATTCATCAACAACTTCCTTAATTTCTCTCCTCGCACTTTTACAATCTTTGTCATACTATCGGATGGTTTTTCTATTTCTTTTATTACTTGAGATTTCAATTGAGAACTTGTTAATAGAATATGAGAGGGTTGTAGTAAAATAATGATAGAGGTCATCTATGTTTTCTATAGTAGATAAGGGAAGAAAATTAGTTTTTAATTCATTTAAAAAGAGATCGATTTTATTTCTATCAAAGATTATATTCTTTTGACTATAAGGATTATCTTCAATGATATCTCTATGCATGACAAAATTGAGATTTATGATAAAGGCCTATGATCAGAGTTAGGCTCGTGGTCGTCTAAGACGTCAAAATTTATTATTTTATTGTATAAAGGGAGATCAGAAATAACATAGTCTACCATGTTGCTGCCAAGCCCATGGATGCAGGTCATTTGGCTAGAATTGGGCCATTTCTTTAGATTGTTGCAAATTATGAGATACTGAGCACTACAGAGCTTGACTAGCTCTGACCCAAACAAATTATCCCCAAGGTCTGCAGAGCTCCTTTTGTACTGGCTAGCCAGAGTAAGGTCTTCATCTAACAAAAGAGGATTGGTGTTAGAATGATTCTAATAAATTATATATTTTTTATTATTTTTTAGAATTTATTAATATATATATATATATATATATATAATTTATTAATTTTTTTTAAAAATATTTATTCTGATATTTAAAATTTTCATGTGATTAATGTAGTTGGTGGAAATTGTAACCTTGTATTTTAACTTTTTAAATTTTAAATAAGCTAATTTTCTTTTATTAAATAACATATAAAAAAAACATAATAATGCTCCATAAAATGGAAAAAAAAAAAATTAATTGAGTCAAAGGTTTAGAATTGTTAATATTTGATTGATGAGATGATATACATTCAGAATAAGTTATATCAAAATTTTAATTTCTGGAATATTATTATTATTTTTATAGTAAAATATAAATTTATTTTAAAATTTTTGTCAAAATTTAATTTATAAAAGTATTTTAAAAATATAATAAAAATTATAAAAAAATAATTCTGAATTAATAATAAATTCATGACCTTAATCCTAAAAATAAAAATGATATTCTTATTTCCACAAATTTGAGCAAACATTATTAAAAGTAATAATAATAATAATGTTATTCATGTTCATTTTACTTCCATCATCATGTGAATTTAATTGAAATGAAAATCTCTAAATCTGAAAATCTGAGTATAAGCAACTACTAAATTTATTCTATGGTAAACGGAATCTCCAAGATTTCATAAACCACATTAATACCAAAATACCCTGACTCATATTGACATAACAAAAGAGATGGCGAGCGTTATAATAAAAGATAACAAAACTTACACAAATTCTGCGCCAAATTTTCAACCCCATGATGTTCAACTCGCACCCATTCCAGGCATCACATTTGAAATCAAAACTGTAAACGAAAATCAAGAGGGAATCCTAAAAGTATAAAATAACAAATGACACTCTGATTTACAGAATTATAATAATAATAATAATAACAAATCAACTTATTCATTCTCATTTTATTTCCATCATCACGTGAATTTAATTGAAATGCAGATCTCTAAATGGGACAAATCTTGAGTACATGCAACTATTAAATTTAGTCTATGCTCAAAGGAATATCAAATACACATAAGATTTCATAAAGTATTAGTATGAAAATTTGGGGTTTCTAACTTTGACTAAAGTTACTGCCAGGTTAAAACCTAAATAGCATACACCAAAATTGCCCGGGTTAATCGCCTGACTGAGATTGAAGTATTGCGTCACTAGGTCTGGCCTGGCAGCGATACAACCCTTACACAAATTCTGCGCAAACAATTTTATAGGCTTATATGACTGCTTGACGTTCAACTGGTACCCATTTTCCCAAATCAAAACTGTAAACTAAACTAAAATCAAGAGGGAATCTCAATTGAAATAAATAGAGCAAGGTACAGGCCTAATTACTTGCATTAACTTCACAGAGAATTTCAATTGAATTCAACTATCTCAAATATAAATTGTAAGCGACAATCAATAGGAATTTGAATTGAATTCAAGGAAGCGGGCTATAGGTATAACTACTTGGATTAATTTCAATAGAATTTCAATTGAATTGAACTAAATATGGTTAACTACCATGAATTATCTTCAATTGGATTCAACTAGGGGAGCTATCTTTCCTTAGTTCAATTTGATTCAACTAGGGGAGCTGTGGGCCTAAATATCTTGCATTAAGTTCAAATTACACTCAAGGAGTTTGGTGGAGTTCCCCAACGGCTGCTTCAATGGTGCCTGGGTCACTTTGTTGCAAAATGAATCTCTTTTCATTCCTTCTCTCTGCTCTCTGTTCTAAATTTTCTTAAACGTTACCTTCCATTATATGGAAAATGGGTTCATAGAGGGGAGAAAGATGGAAAATGGGATGATGTTGATGGGTGCGCTCGTCATGAACATCGACTGCATCCTCCACTGCACTTTTTGATGCTGAGATGATTCATGCAATTACTAGCTAAAATTCAACCACATCCAGATAGTAGAGAGCACTAAGGAGGAATACATGGTATAGGAATATAAATCCATGCATTGCATTTCAGGTGTGTATTTGTACAACAAAGTGACTACGGTGTTCGAATTAATACACTAATTGCTGCATAATATTACTGTATTCACTGTCGTTATCGTAATCACTTTGTCACGAAAATAAAATTATCTAAAACGTGTCGTCTCATCTTCTATTCCTTATTTCTACTTCATTTTGAATCTTCCTTTAAATTCTGAGCTGTATGTTTAGCCTCCGCCATCATGAGGGTGGAAAGATTCCTCCGCAGATATGAGATGTATGGCGTGTTATCTCTAAGGAATTTAAGCTCGAGTCTCACACCAAGCTGAAGTCCCGCCCCAACCTACAACCCCAAAGGAGCCAGAAAACGATGTATGGACCCTGTACTATGACAGTTCCAAAACTCTTGATGGAGCTGGTGCGGGCTACATCTTGCTAGACCCTCAAAAGAACAAATTCTTGATATCCTGTAGGCTTGAGTTCCAATGCACAAAAAATACTGCAGAATATGAAGCTATAATCCTTGGACTCAAGAAGGCATTGGATTTAAAGGTAAGGTGCTTACGAGTTATTGGAGATTCCAAGATTCTCACTCGGTAGGTACGCAATACCATTCATTGTTTGTCTCCGCATTTGAAGGCTTATCAGCAAGAGGTATGGCGTCTTATTTCTGCTTTTGACGCTTTTGGAATTACATCTATTCTTAGAATGCACAATGCAGCAGCTGATACTTTGGCTAATGCTGCTGCTATATTTACCCCTTTGAGAGACGGTTTTTCTATTGAAGTTATATATAGACCCTCCGTGCCAGATAATGTTACTAATTTCCACGTTTTTGATAATGATCAATAGATATTGGAGTTTATGCTCAACACAGAAGTATTCAAAGACGCGGTGATTGATGAGGCAGATCACGACCAAGCCTTGCAGGAAGAGCATGACAAACGTAAGGAAAACCCAATGCCTAAGGGAATAGTATCACTTGAAAAGCTCTTCGACTTGCAAAGCCGGTTCCACGGCCCCCAAAATACCAAGGTACAAAGTTCTATTTTGGCACATCGGCAAGTAAATTTGGGATCATAGGAGGACCCGAAGTTCATTAACCTCGGGAAAGAGTGTACCGACGAAGAGACACAGGAATTCACCTAACTATTTCAGAATTATCGAGACGTATTTGATTGGACGTATAATGATTTACGTACGTACGATACTCGGATTATTCAACACGTCATACCCATGAAGGAAGGTGTGAAGCCATTCCAACAGAAACTCAGGAAAGTACACCCTACTTTGGAACCGATGATCCTAAAAGAACTCAAGAAGCTGTTGGACGCACACATTATTTTTAAAGTTCGTCATTCCACATGGGTATCAAATTTGGTCCCGGTACGGAAGAAGTCTGGTGAGATCCGCTTATGTGTAGATTTCCGGAATTTGAATTGAGCCTCGAACATAACCAATTACCCAGTGCCACCTATGGAACAAATATTGCAAGCCGTGTCCGGATCTGAAATGTTCTCTTTTTTGCATGGATTCTCCGGTTACAACCAGGTGCTGGTAGCCGAACCAGATAGATTGAAAACTTCCTTTCGGACCAAATGGGGAACATTCACTTTCAGGCGCATGCCTTTTGGATTGATTAAAGCGAGGGCAACTTTCCAACGAGCCATGGATATAGCTTTCCGTGGTTTGATAGGTCAGAGCGTGGTAGTCTATTTGGACGACGTCACTGTGTTTTCAAAACACCGGGGCCATAATTTACGCCACCTCAAACAAATCTTCGAGAGGTGCAGGAAGTACGGGATTTCTCTCAACCCGAAAAAGAGCATTTTCGCTGTGGCAGAAGGAAATTTACTGGGCCACATTATTACAAAGCAGGGCATTGTAGTAGATCCAGAGCGAGCAAAAACTATTTCCCAGATTTCCCCCTCGAGTAGTAAGAAAGCAATGTAATATTTCCTGGGAAAAATCAATTTTGTCCGCAAGTTCATATCGGATTTTGCCCAGATAGTTAGACCTTTGCAGGGGATGATAAAAAATAATGCGATGTTCAAATGGAACCCACCAGAGAAGGAGGCGTTTTCCAAAATCAAGCAGGCCATAGCTGAAGCACCATCCTTTCAAAGTCCGGACTTTAGCAGAGGCTTCATCCTATATACTTTTGCTTCAGATTCTTCACTTGCAGCTGTCCTCACGCAGAAAGACAACAACAATGACGAGTGGCCCATTTGCTTCATGAGTATTGGTTTACAAGGAGCTGAATTAAACTACCCCGAAATCGAGAAGCAAGCCTATGCGGTCTACAAAGCAGTCAAGCATTTCAAACCCTACATCTTGAAAAACCACGTCATGGTTTTCATTCCACATCTAGCGGTCCGCTCATTGTTTGTGCAGCAGGAGCTAGGCGAGAGGTGAGGCAACTGGGTGACATGCCTGTAATAGTATGATTTAGAGTTTAAGCCAACACACACCATTAAATGACAAGGTTTATGTCAGATGGCTGAAGAGGTGGCAAGTTCCCATGGAGTTGAGCAAGAGTGTTGGGAACAAGAGATCGATATGTACCAGAGCGACCATGTGCCTCAGTTGAGTAGCCCCTCTTGGTACTCAGACATTTCAGGATACCTAGCCCAGGGTACTCTGGACCCCGCTCTAACTTCCTGGCAGAAACACGCGATAAGACTCAAAGCGGCATCTTACCAGCTGATCCATGGGAATATTTTCAAGAAACATTATGATGGGGTCATGTTACGCTACTTAGAACATGATGAAGCACAGAAAATCTTGACTGAGCTACACGACGGACCAGCTGGGGGTCATTTTGCCGGGGATACCACCGCCCATAAGATAATGCGCGCAGGATACTATTGGCCAACCCTTTTCAGAGACGCGCATGCATATGTCTGGAAGTGCATCCAGTGCCAAAAGTTCGCAAACCGAGAAGCGCGGCGAGTCGCCCCCTTATTGTCGGTAGCAGTAGAAGAACCTTTTCAACAGTGGGGCTTGCACGTCAATGGCGAAATCATACCTCACTCCTCCAAACAACACCGGTACATTCTTACAGCTACCGATTATTTTACCAGGTGGGTCGAAGTAGCACCTTTACGCCAAATCAATGATCAGGAGGTAATAGAATTCGTCACTCTTTCCATCATCACCAGGTTTGGCATTCCAACTTCCTTGGTTTTTGATAATGCAACTTACTTTTCATCTTTTAAATTATGTGATTTTGCCCTGGAAAACGGTATCGTTCTTAAACATTCGACAAATTACTATCCCCAAGGAAATGGTTTAGCTGAGTTGACTAATAAAAATCTGATCCGCATCATCAAGAAGACCCTGCTGTCCCACTAGCGCAACTGGCACAACGCCCTTCACAATGCGCTTTGGGCCGACCATGTCATGCCTAAGTCCTCCCTAGGCACATCTCCTTATTTTCTTGTGTATGGAAAAGAAACTGTTCTTCCTCCCCACTTATCTCTCCCTGCCTTTTAGCTGTCCCAGGAATGTCATGTTACCCCATGCCCTACCTTGCAAACTCGAATTGACACCCTACTGAAGTTGGAGGAGGAAAGGCAAAAAACCCGGGAAAAGTTCGCCATCCACCAAAGCCGAATCAAGAGATGGTTTGATAGAAAATCTGCAGGGAATAAAAAATTTGAGGTAGGAGACCTGGTCCTAAAATGGGATAAAGCTCATGAAGAAAAAGGAAAACATTCTAAGTTCCAAGCACTATGGACGGGTCCTTTCCATGTTAAAGAAAAATTAGGTTCCCATACGTTTAGATTGCAAACCCTTGAGGGAAGAGTCGAGGTCCTCCCGGTAAACGGCCATGACCTCAAACATTATTTCACTTAGCAGCCCTTGGAGGGCTATCTTATCCTTGTACCATAGTTCCCGTTTCATCCCGTTTGTTGAAACTCAAAATATATATATATAAATTTGTAAAACGACAGGTCTTGTCGGAGCTACGCATTTGGCAAACTGCAATAGGTTCTATGCTGATGGAAGGCCTTTTTCCGATAGACACAAAGGTGGTAAAGGCTTGCTTGTTACCGGCACCTAAAGGCAGCGTATGATCTAACTCAAGTCATCAAGCAGGGAGCCCACCTGTCAAAGTTGAGAGGGTGTCTGCAAAGGAAAGTGCGATGCAGTGATAACTAGATCGAAAGGGAAAAGAGGTACTCCATGTTGCGTTAGGACATCCGGGAAAAGCCAAAGTCCTCAGACTAGACTATGAACAACCTCTCTGCAAGAAAAATAAGTCGGGATCCCTCATCCGCCCAAGGCAAAAAATTTCCCATCTAAAATAAGTGCCACGAGCACATCTAAATAAGTGCCCCAGGCACATTCAAAATAAGTGCAATAGCACACTAATAAAGGGTAAAGGATTGAGAAAGGATTCATGCGCAGAGAGGTGATGTAGCGACTCCGCCGGGGTACTGACCAGGCTCGCTGGCAGCGGAGCAACGTTCACAATTCCTAGGCAGTGACTCCGTCGGGACCGAGAGGTTTGCTGGCAGCGGAGCAACACGATGAGGACAAAATAATCGTACCGGATCCTGTAGCTACTTGGAGTCCTCCAACCCTCTTGGTCTAGAGACCTGAAGGAATGAAATTTGGTTAATCAGTGCCCGAACAAGCCAGCAGGATGAGCAACCTCGCGAGGTGCCAAAAGCTAGGCAATGTTGACCTTAAGGTAAAAGAAACAACGAGCGAAGGCCCCTCCCTCCCCCCTTAAAGGCTAACCATCGGCACAGACTCTGAGTTCCTCCAGTGAATCGCCATTTGTTGTAGCCTCTACAACACCCTCCAAAACACCCCACTTCAAATTTTTTGGAGCCCGTTGAACTTAAAGAAAACCAAGTAAAGAGTCCAGAAGGCTAAGTCGCAAAGTCGCAAAACTCTATTTTTTAGAAAATTGTGACTCCGTGACCTGAAGGTCGTAGGGTCGCAAGGTCGCAAAACTCACTTTTTCGTAAAACTGCGACCCCGCGACCCACAGGTCACAAGGCCACAAGGTCACGAGGTCACATATCTCTCTAATCGCTCAAATTGCGACCTTGCGACCTCATTAAATGCCCGCCCGTGCGACCTTTTTATATAAAGGAGGTCGCTAGGTCACATTTTTCATATGCTGCGGATAGAAAAAAACGGCTCTGACAGGTCAATTGGCGCGCGATTTTCCTGGGTAAGTTACCTTTTCCCTCCTGTTGTTTCCTTCTTAGTCATTCTTGCTAAATCTCGGGCACCCTTAGCCTTTAAATTGTACATTTTCTTCAACCACTGGCTATTTTTCTTACTCAGGGTTTTTGTTCTGATTCTGGTTTCCCCCACTGTGCCCACTGTGCTCAAGATCATCACCATTGCTGGTCTTGGCTTTCATGGCTACTTCCCTACTCCCAAAGCAAGCCCTTGACTCCATCTCGACCCATTTGGTTTTGCATTTTTCCAGTTAAGGGGAAAACCACTTCACGCCACGCGCGCCCAAAACCCCCGGGGAAGCCCTAGTGCGACTTGCGACCCCGCGACCTAGTCGCAAGGTTGTAGTTTCCAAATTTTTCGAGATTTGCGACCTCACAACCCAGCGACCTAGTCGCAAGGTCGCAGTTCCCAAATTTTTCGAGATTTGCGACCCCGCGACCCAGCGACCTAGTTGCAAGGTCGCAAGGTTGCATTTTCCCGGCTTTGATAAATTTGCGACCCCGTGACCTAGCGATCTAGTCGCAAGGTCGCAAGGTCGTATTTTCATACTTTTTGACGGTTTGCGACCCAGTGACCCTGCGACCCAGTCGCAAGGTCGCAAGGTCACATGTTGGCTTCTTTTTCTCAATCTGCGACTCCGCGACCCAGTAGACCTTTGTTTCAATTTTGCTTGTGTCCCAGCTAAAATCATTGATAAACTGTAATATGTCTTTTATCATCATGTCGTTCTTATCATGGGATTCTTTCATGAATATGACAGGTGAACTTGAAGCAGACGTAGAGCGTATACCTGTTCTCTCGGATTCTAGTGACATGGCACCCCTAGTGTCCCGGAAGAAAGACAAGCACGTGGCAGTGGAAGAGGTGGAGATGGAAATACCAGTATCCCCACCCCCGATATACAGAGATACCCTTTGTACATTTTCAAAAAGGGACAACATGTGATGGTACCAAGTGTACCATGAGTTCGCCATAACGGAAGCGGAATTTCCAGAAGACCTCTTGGATCGGGAGGTATACTTAAAAGTCAAAAGGTCCAAGCTGCATCTCGCAGGCGCTCATCCGGCCATATTTCCATGTCCCGGAATGATAGACTGGATCATACAAAAACAGATCCCAAGAAGTTCATGATCCGAGACAGCGAAGGCAAGGTTTTCGCAACGCTCGTAGGCTCGGACGCCCATGTCTACTACTCTTTGCCTCAACAGGAAGAAAAATTTACAGAAGAATGGGCTCTTGCCCATGCAGTCCCTGTAGTCGACACTATCAGGCAGTGGTGGGAGGAGCCCGAAAAATTTAAAGTCAAGAAAGACCAAGAATATCCGGTGGCCAGCCTGAGAAAAGTATATAAATTAGTAGCTGCCATGCTTTGAAAATTGTACGGGCGCCCCGACGCCACTACCTTCAATGGCACATGGGCTACTATCATGGAACATGTAACGGTGCATGGCATCCGTTTCAACTGGTCTAGTATATTGATGACCTCAATGCATACAAACTTGTCCTCGGCATTGGCCCCAGATGAAGGAATGCCTTCTGAGTTCTATATGGCCTCTTATCTATTGGATGCCGTCTGTACAAGGCTGCATTTTGAGGGATGGGCACATAACTGGAATCCCACGCAGACCCGTGCAATTCATCTACAAACCAAAGTGTTCTGGGAATCCAGGTATAAGCAGGATATAGAACCAATTTCTCAAATATTCATCCCCGCCCTATTCAGGAAATTATTTAGCCAGGATGCCCCTTGCATGTCTTGGTGAGCCAGGGAAACTCTAGGCCAAGTGGCGCATTGGTTTCCGTTCGCCGGATATACTTTCATCCGAGTCTTCGGCTTGTTCAAGGCACCACATGCTATGCCTCGCTTCGTTATAGACAAGATGCTCATACAAGAGGTATGTTACCAAATGTCCTCGGGTTTCTCCAGTGTCCTGTCCAAAGGTAAGAAGAAGCCCTGGCCCGCGCTACCCCTCACTATCGGTGCATACACAGTTAAAGATTTCAGAGAGGTAGGGGCTGAAGGAGAAGAGATTAAAAGTTATCGCCTAAGGGCTTTAGAGTACCGAACATACGACCTGGAGAGGATAATTCCCGAACCCTGCAAGAAGGCCAAATTCAAATGGAACTACCAGCATGTAGAACGCCCTGAAGAAGATGAGAGAAGAAATTGGTATAATGCAGATATACAACTCGCTCCAGGGGCGGACTCGGGCCAAGAGGATCCGGATGATCAAAGTTTGGAGGACAGGAGCCGTAAGTTAGGAGGTGCTTCTTCCTCTCTAGCTAAAAAGCCCTGGACCAGCACAGGGCTTGACACCTCTTCCCAACAGAAAGAAGCAGAGGCCAAAGCCCAGCAAGAGAGAGAAAAGAAGATAAAAGAGGACGAGGAGAAACACAAGAAGAGTTCAAAGGCAGATCAGAAGAAGAAGCAGGCCGAGGAGGCCAGGAAGGAAAAGCAGAAAAAAGAAGTGCAGGCCGCAACAGAATGGGCACTCAAGGAAGAGCTTGACAAAGCATAATGAACGCCAAAAGAAAGCAGACCAAGCTGCTGCAGCCAAGCGAAAGAGGAAAGACGAAATAGAAGCAGTAGCAGAAGCAGAACGCAGGAGGAAGGAAGAGCATGAGAAGGTGGAAGCCGAGCGCCAACAAAGGGAAGAAGAGGAAAAGAAGAGGAAAGAAGAGAAGGAAAAGAAGAAGAAAGATGACGAGGATGAATTGATAGAAGACATTGAGATGTCTCCCCTCGAAGTACCTCTAGGCGGTATAGGAATCATGTTCTCCGATGTCAATTCCCCCCAGGGGCAGGAGGAGGAGGTCTTCAACCTCACCAGGCTCACATTCGACCAATTCTTTTTCAAAATCCGGCAAGAGAAGAGAAGGTCCCTGGCACAAATTCCTTCCGCTACATCCATGGTTGCAACTGAAAAAGACATAGTCCTTGATACTAGGACTAATCCCGTGATGATAGCATCGGCATGCACGACTTTCGCCACGGCCATGGAAGAAAATGTCACCAGAATGAGTAGAGAAATCATATCTCTACAAAACAGACTACGAGCAGCGAGAGAAGAAGGCAGAACAGGAGAGATCGACATTGGAAGAAGAGGTGCAACAACTCCGAAACAAGGCTTCCCCAGTCAATGAAGTTCCACTTGCCGTTCTAAAAGAATGCGATGTATTAGAGGTGACCATGAGGCAGGTGTATGGGGAAATGTTCACCATAAAACAAACAGTCGCCCACTGGTAAAAGCACGAGAAGAAACTAAGCAGAAGCATGAGCAGCTCAAGGAAGCCTCAACTTCCTTAGATAAAATGATGAACTGGATAGTGCAATACCCTCAAGTTCCCGAGCATTTGCCTAAGAAGGATTGGATTCATACACAAGATGCCAAAGTCCAAATCCGGATGAAGATGCAATCCAAGCACAAGCTATCCAAATATTTGGACAAAGTAATGTCTTCATACGACCACCTTATCAACAGCATAGACTCAATGCACACTCTGCACCACATTCCTTCGTTAGGGGGATTGGACGAAAGTAAGTCCTGGGAGCAAGTAGATCAAGAAATCCAGTCATTCCTGCAGCCTATCAAGCAAGCTGCTGCCGCCCCCGAGGTCACAGCATCACAAGAAAATCTGGGTCAGTTTCTTGTCACGCTAGTCTGGATTTATACCAAGCTCGCCTCCCTTTCAAACCAGATCTCACAAAAGAAGGAAACTCTAATCCCAAATGCTCTGGAGTGCATGCATCGGTTGAAAGAGGAGGTCCCTCTAGTCTCTCCCATAGCTGTAGAATACCAGACCTGGCAGGACTTCCTCAAAGGAAAGCAGATTGATGTTCATGATATATCTATTTCACGCCCATCTCCATGACTCAGTGGCAGTAGGTCGCAGGTTGCACTGCTCACTAGGTCGCAAGTCGCACTGCCAAATAGGTCGCAAGTCACACTCACTAGCCAGGTCGCAGGTCACAATTTTCTCCCAGGTCGCAAGGCAACTCAACCGGCGGGCAGGCGAAGAGTCAGGGAGCCCAAAGGGAAATTTTGATCTATAAAACCCCCTCCGGGGAAAGTGTAAAAGATCTTCTTTCTTCGGACTTAAAAGCTACAGAGCATTGTATTTGAAGAGAACACTCTTTTGGCATATGAATACAAATACCCGTTGAAACTCATTTTGGACCTGATGTGTTTTGCTTGGTGAACACTACGAGTATTTCTTTATAGTTTCAGAACATCTTTGGATTAATGAGACTGCACTCTTTAATGGCATCATTTATGCATCATGGTTACCTGTATGTGTGTTAATGTTGTTCGGATTAATTGCTTGCTGAATGAATGTTAGTGACTTTGTTTATTAGCATTTCATTTTATCTTTCAGAAAGTAAAGGGGAATCTCGCCATAAAGAACTTTTTCTTTTGTGGTCAGAATTGCCTACAAGCATAACCCCAAAGATGTGTTGTTGACAACATTTCCTTCGGCGTGTATGATTTATTATCTATCTTGCTACGCTTAGTGTCATACACATGTTTAATGCATCAACCATGTATTTGTATCATGTGAATAAGTGTGTGTCCGCAGGTTCGAGAAAGTTATTTTGAGACCAAAGGGAAGGTGACTGAAGCGGTAGCCGGACCCACACCCCGGACGGGATCCCTATTCCAAATGGTTCAAAGTCTGATTGGGACTTTCTACCGGGGAGATCCCCTACTGTTGGCCGGACGATTTTCCCCGTCAACAGAAGGTTGATCCCTTGATTCTTCAAGACAATATTAATGTGCATAATATTATTCTTGAATCTGATTTAGTTGAAAGCATGGTTTCCTCAAGGGGTACCCTTCAACCTCTACCATATATTTCTCATGGTCCCTTATTCTAAGATTTTATTTATTTATCTTGATTATCAATCCATTGTTTCAAGTAGCGATTATGCACAAGGTGATTACATATCATAGGTTTGGGAGCAAAGTGATGAAGATGCTTTCTATTTTTCTTCCCTCTTTCAAAATGGAGATTCTACACTTTTGAATGATCATGAATCTTGCGATATTGATAACCTGCGAAGTGATCTAAAAACCCTTACTCAATTTGAAACCTTGGATGATCAGCACCTTGATATCCATGATTCCTCTAATACACATGGTGAGGATCGACCAAATATGATAGATAATATTTTGTTTTATTCAGAAGACTTAGATTTTGAAGGATTGAATCTAGAATTTTATCTAAGTGGTTTACAATCTCTAGCTGTGGGATGGGATAATATTTCAATTTAAGATTCTCTAGGAATTTTTTTAATCCATAGATCTTAGAATACCAAACCACATGGATCAAGCTGTCAGGTTTTTGAAGCTTTAATATACCTTGTTGAAGGTAAGAAATGCCAATTTGAAAATAACAATGGTATGGCATATTTTGATCATTATGATGATGAAATTTCAATTGATTTCCAACTTCCTCATGATATGCTCTTACATTCACCTCCTTGTCTTGAGAAAGGCATTGTTTTGGGTGACAAGAGATGTTTAAATTATCTTATATAGAGTAACATGCATATTGATCCATGGATTTTGCAAGCTGATATTGTTGTCCAAAATTAGAATTTTGAATCATATTCAACTATAAGAAGTATCTCCTCCTAAGTCTTTTCATATTTCCTCACATTTAGCACATTATTCATTCTACTTGTATATGTTCCATGAGCCCACTACACCAGCAATTTATCTCAATTTTTTAGATATTTACCCTACAAGTCTTGATTTCAATTAGGTACACAATGGTGTGATTTCACAATTAGAATATGAAAATATTGAATCCATTATTCATGATTGGTTTAATTGTCAATATTTCACAAGTCAGGAGGAATATTTTCCAGCTCTAAATGTTTAAGTGATTTCTAATTGATGCGTATAGATTCTCTATCCACCAAGAGTATCATATGCTAAATATTAAATCTAATCAAGTCAATGCCATCAAAAATAATTTAATCGAGATATTTGATGATAATGGTGTGTATCTGCCTATTGATTTTCCTAAGCCACCCAAATTTGATGATCCACCATGTGAAAGTTCAAGGAATTTTCATGGATTTGAGGAACTTCAAATCCTGTTGATGCTTATGTTAGCTTAGCACAATATTGATGAAATCCCCAAACTATATTGAATCTATATTTTCTTGCATAATAGTTTCCTTACCATGGTTTCACTAGATGTCAGTTCTCTCTTGAAGAATTTTCAACATTTTCAAGTTAGTTATTTTAATCCTTAAGATATAGTTTCTAATTGGATAAAAAAATATTGTTTGGTTAATTCTCCTTCAAGTGAATCCGTTGTATCAAACGTAATGTTGGGATGCATATATTTTGTGGATTCACACAACTTAAAAAAAAATTTCCCACCTAGAATTTCTTTTCTCCAACATATTTTTTGTGATACCATTTCTTAATTATCTTTTGATGGACATAAAATTTCTTGTTTTACTTCTCTTTTAATCCACAATTATTCAAATTCTTCCCCATTGAAGCTTGGCATAGTTGGAAAGAGGCAAGAATATGTTTGGAGAAACCAGTGATTCTTTCCCATAGGCTAGAAGGTATGATGTTCCTAAAGGGATCTTGGGGTTATCTTTGTAAGCCTCTATATCATTTTACAAGGAATTATACCAAATTCCAATTCCTCTCTAGATCCAAGGAATATTAGTTTCAAAATGAATATTAATTTTTTTATTAGTGAAGTCATCTATACCATTACGCTAGAGGTAATAGTTAGCGACATATATTAAAATTATTCTCTTATCTAAAAAAACATTCAATGAACTTAAAAAAAATGATTTATGAAAGAATAAAAACTTAAAATAAAGAATCAAATGTTACTTTAGAAAAAGAAAGATTAGTTGGCATGTTGATACTGATTAATAAGACGAATTTTTATAAATATGATCTCTTCATTCACCTAAGTAATGGTACAATCTTAATGGATCAATTAAAATATTTTTTTTCCATTAACATATATTTGACCTATTCAGTAGCCCAAGTAATGCTACAATCTAAATGGATCATTTAAAACAAGAGCCACTTAGTGGCATTGTTAAAATATTACAACTAATTGTAATTAATTCAATTTATCGAATAGTTAGTTTTAACTGAAGAGGCAGTTATGTAAATAAATACCCCATGATAAATTAGATGGCCCAAGAGGCTTGTAACAAAGGAGAATTATCATTGATTAATAAATTTTCCAATCCATTTCCCTGTGGAGGTTTCCTTGACACACTGTCAAGGTTTTACCATGTAAATCTTTTGTGTGTTTACTTCTGTATCAGAGCTAGAGCGAATTGTGAGGGTTGTGGCAGTGATAGAGTTGATTCACATTGTGGAATTTTTGTGTCGCAAAATAATAGGACACTGTGTCGAAGGTGAAGTTGAAATTGAAAAGCAGAGGCGAAGTGCTGGTGCTATTCGCGGATTGGAGGAGGACGTCTATAAGAAAAATCCAACGAAGAAAAAGGTTGATGTTCTTCACAAATTGGAGTAGGACACCTGTCAGAATGAGAAGCACGCTAGAATCTAGGCCGCTTGGAGGAGAACGCCTGCAATCCAAACCTCTAACGAGAAGCATGTTGGAATGTAGGTCGCTTGGAGGATAAATCTTGTTGTCTAAACCTCCACAAGCTGTCGAAATTTGAAAGGGCCCGTTGTTTGGCGACAAAAAAGAAGTGTTGTCGAAGCCGTGGAGGAATTATCTGCCCACTGTGTCTGTCGCTACTAGAGAAAAGGCTGTTGAAGTCGTAGAAGAAGAGTCTGCCGCAGTTGCCAAAGTTGACTTGCCAAAAACTGCCGCAAGCCTACAGTTGAAGGTGTAGAGTAAGTGTAGAGTTGAAGAGAGAATTCACAATGGAATCGGGTACAATTAAAAAAAAAAAATGAAATTTACAGTTCTTTAAACAGAGAAATAAAATAAAATAAAAATTTTCCTTTGAAATTTTAAAGAATTGAAGTGAAATTTTTTAAACTCACTTACAGTAAAAGGAATAGAGAATAAATTGGAAATTTATTTATGAAATTCTGAAGCAGGGAGGGTGGTTTGGCCAGAAAATGTTTAAATAGGGTTTGAAATATGAAGTTTTAAATGTTGGAAATTTAGAACAAGAAGGGAAATCATATTATTAAAGGAATTTTTTATTTTAGATTGAAAACAAATTATATTTTATAAAGAAATTATGAAGATTGGAAATTAGAAATAAACCCTAGAAGAAGAAGGGATATATGAGAGGATACTTGAGACTTCAATTGAGAACTTGTTCATAGAATATGAGAGGGTTGTAGTAAAATTATGATAGAGGTCATCTATGTTCTCTATTCTAGATAAAGGAAGCAAATTAGTTTTTAATTCATTTAGAAAGAGATCGTTTTTATTTCTATCAAAGTTTAAGTTCTTTTGACTATAAGGATTATCTTCAATGGGATCTCTATGCATGACAAAATTGAGAGTTATGAGTAAAGGCCTATGATCAGAGTAAAGGCCTATGATCAGAGTCAGGCTCGTGGTTGTCTAAGATGTCAAAATTTAGAATTTCGCTGTATAAAGGGAGTTCGGAAATAACATAGTCTACCACACTGCTTCCAAGCCCATGGATGCATGTCATTTGGCTAGAATTGGACCACTTCTTTAGATTGTTGCAAATTATGAGATCCCGAGCACTACAAAGCTTGACTAGCTCTGACCTAAACAAATTATCCCGGAGGTCTTCAGAGCTCCTTTTGTACCGGTTAGCCAGAGTAAGGTCTTCTTCTAAGTAAAGAGGATTGGGGTTGGAATGATTTCTTAGAAGAATAGCTTGGTTGCTTTAAGTTCAAGCATTAAATTCACCCATTAAAAGGATATTACCTTCATTCCTTAGGCTAGAAATATCATTCTTTAAACCCTTGTAAGGACTATTTTTATCTAGATTTTTTTTCTTATAGAAGTTAGAATTGATGGGGGGGAAATAATAGATTGCTATGTAGGTATTTTTATCATCAATGTCAGTAATCTCAATCCAACTATATTGGTTTTAAGGGTCATTTTTATAAATCCTAGCATGGGGGGAGATGTTCTTCTTAATGTAGCAAGCTATGCCCCCAATGCCTCTATGGGAGGATCGCTTGTTCCAGGTAGACCATAGTGCAAAGCCATCTATGTTTGGGACCTTAGATTCTTTGTGCTCCCAAGTTTCAACAAGCAATATAATATCAACATCATTTGAGATCCAACTTAGCTTGGGGACTTTGTTCCATGGAAAGCCCCGACAATTCCAAGAAATAATTTGGAGCATGTTGAATTGCTATTTATTACTATATTTTTGGTTTCTATCTCGAATAACGGCTCTTCTATTTTTTATTATTGCCCATTTTCCTTCCGTCCTAGATTTTTTTACCTTTTGAACCTCATTTCTTAATTCTACTTGATCTTCTGGAATGATATCTTCATTTATAAATATTCTCGTTCCTTTTAGACTTGAGGTTTTACTATGTCATACTTATGGTCAGTAGAGCTCACCTTTATTCGGATCATCCTTCCTTTATTCTCAGTTAATTTCCCTAACCTTTTTGCTTCTGTGAGACACATGGTTTCAATTTGTAATCTATTATGTAATTCTGTCTGGGCAATGGCTAAAGTATCCTCGTCTAGATCCTCTTTCAAAGCGAAGATTATAAGATTCAAGGCCCTTTTAGTACGCTCATGGTCTAATACGATCAATTTTTTCATTTCATCTTTAATTGGTTTGATATCTAATTTACCTGCCCCACCATATAGGGTGAGATTGTTGTTAACTTTTTCTTCTAGTTCTTTAATCATGTCCTTCATTTTAAGACTCTCTATATTATCAACATCTCCTTGCTGGGATGTTTGGTTCGTATCTTGGTTTGTTTTTCTATGACCTACAACCTACTCTCCATTGCCTCCATTTTATTTTGCAATAGTTCTATTTTATTTTCTATTTGTTTTTGGATCTTTTCTTCAAGAGATGTGAATTTGTTTTCTAGCATGGCTTCTAATTGGGTTTGCATTTTGACTTCTCTTTCTTCTCTACATTTCTCTAAAGACTCTATATACTCATAAAGGCTCTGTAGAATAACTATGCTAGGTCTACCCTTAGTAATCTTTGGTAGCTGTGATGAATTATTCATACTTGAGAATATATGAGCAGATATGTATTAGAAAAAGATAAGGAATGTGTGCACCTGAATATCAGCAAAACGAACAACAGACTAAGTACCTGGTCCAAAAATTAGTACCTAGGTCCAAAAATTTATCGAAAAAATGACCTTAGACCCAAATATTAATGGAGAAAATTCACATATCTAAACAGAAGTATTAAATGAGAAAATTCACCTCAAAATTTTCAACTGAGACCCAAGTGTACACTAATATTATATATACATGTATAATATTAATACATATTTATTTTTTTACGTTTATTACAAAATACAAAAGGCAAGAATAAGAACAAGTAAATATGATTTATTAATTTTTTTTAAATATTCTACTACGATATTTAAAATTTTCATGGATTAATGTAGTTGGTGGGAAATTCTAACCACATATATATATAATATTAATACATATTTATTATTTTAAAATTTATGATATCATACAAAATAAAAATAAAAATAAACAAATATAATTTTTTTCTTTTTAAATATTTCTGAATATTTAAATTTTTTAGTTAGTGGAAATTGTAATCATATATTTTAACTTTTTAAATTTTAAATAAAGTAACTCTCTTTTACTAAATAACATATAAAATAATATAATAATAGTCCATAAAATTGAAATAAAAAAAGAAAAGAAAAAATAATTTAATAAACTCAAAGATTTAGAATTGTTAAGATTAGATTCATGACATGATATGAATTCAATTTAATTTATTTTGATTCATAGAGATGATGAGATGATTTTAATATTTTATATGTTTATTTTTATGTAATGATAAAATATAAATTTAAAATTTTTGATAAAATTTAATTTATAAAAAATATTTTAAAAACATAATATTCTGAGTTAAGAATAAATCGATAACCTTAATTCTAAAAATAAAAAATAGAAAATAACAAATGATTTACACAGATTTGAGAAAAATAAATAAACAAAGAAAGTAGTAATAATGAGATGAGATCAGCTTATTCATTGTCATTTTATTTCGATCATCACTAAATCGGACAAACCCTGAGTTAAATCGGACAAACCCTGAGTAGAGGCAACTACTAAATTTAGTCTACGCTCAAGGGAGTCTCCAATCTAAATAAGATTTCATGACTTTCGGGTTTCTAACTTTGACTGAAGTTAAATAGCGTACAACAAAATCGCCCGGGTTAATCGGACATCGTTTGACTGAGATTGAAGTATTGCATCAGGCGATACAAACAATAAAAGACAACTAAGTCTGGCCGGGCAGAGATACAAACCTTCCACAAATTGCGCGAAAACTTTTATAGGCTTATATGGCCACTTTTATAGGCTTATATGACCGCGTGACGTTCAATTGGTACCCATTTTCCCAAATCAAAACTGTAAACTAAACTAAAATAAAGAGGGAATCTTAATTGAATTAAATAGACCAAAGTACAGGCCTAAATACTTGCATTAACTTCACACAGAATTTCAATCGAATTCAACTATCTTAAATATAAATTGTAAGCGACAATCAATAGGAATTTTAATTGAATTCAACGAAGTAGGCTATAGGTATAACTACTTGGATTAATTTCAACATAATTTCAATTGAATTGAACTAAAAATGGCCTACTACCATGAATTATCTTCAATTGGATTCAACTAGGGGAGCTATCTTTCCTTAAGTTCAATTTGATTCAACTAGGGGAGTTGTGGGCCTAAATATCTTGCATTAAGTTCAACTTACACTCAAGGAGTTTGGTGGAGTTCCCAACAGCTGCTTCAATGGTGCCTGGGTCACTTTGTCACAAAATGAATCTCTTTTCATTCCTTCTCTCTGCTCTCTGTTCTAAATTTTCTTAAACGTTACCTTCCGTTGTATGGCAAATGGGTTCATAGAGTAGAGAAAGATGGCAAATGGGATGATGTTGATGGGTGCGCTCGTCATGAACATCAGCTACATCCTCCATTGCACTTTTTTCTGCTGAGATGATTCATGCAATTACTGGCTAAAATTCAACCACATCCAGATAGTAGAGAGCACTAAGGAGGAATACAGGGTATAGGAATATAAATCCCTGCATTGCATTTCAGGTGTGTAGTTGTACAACAAAGTGACTAAGGTGTCCGAATTAATACACTAATTGCTGTATAATATTATTGTATTCACTACCGTTATCATAATCACTTTGTCACGAAAATAAAATTATCTAAAACGTGTCGTCTTCTGTTCCTTATTTCTGCGCTCTATTCTAAATCTTCCTGTTAAATTTGAGCTTTCGTTGTATGTTTAGCCTCCGTCAGCGTGAGGGTAAGATTCCTCTACATATGAGCTTTATGGCATGCAGATTCCTAAGGAATTTAAGTTTGGATTCTTTCGTTCCATCTTTTTGTGCTCTATTCTGAATCTTCCTATTAAATTTTAGCTTCTTCCATTGCATGTTTACCCTCAGTGACCATGAGCGTGAGGGTAAGGGTAAGATTATTCTACATATGAGCTTTATGGCATGTTTGTGGAGTCTTATGGAAAATTTTCCTAGTCCTAGAAAAAACTGAAGCAACCACTTTGATTTCCATGCATACTGTTACTCTACTTCGTGGTAACTTAAGAGAAACTTGTGCGGGAAAATTATCTTCAACTAACATTTTTCTTTTCCCAATCCCACAACTAAAGCAATCACTTCGATTTCGATGTATACTGTCACTGTCCTACTAGCAAGGATAGCTAAATTTGTGTCTCTCGTCACTCATAATGATACTAATCTAGCAATATTGATATAGTGCCTTCTCATTTCACTATTATCATTCCCAACCATGTTAGTGTCATCTCTTTTTAATCATTATGGAACTAACAATAAAGATGTTATCCACGTGATACATTATAATCCACTCTACTACCAACAACAACAAAAATACATTTGGTATCATTCCTTTACACTCACTTCAATACTAACATGTGTTATGAAAATTTGAGGGCCTTATATTGTCTTGAGGAAACCTTACAAGAATGGGAGATTGTATGATATATAGAGAATTGATAAGTAGTGAATTAATCTAAGATTACTATATGTTATTACATTTTTCTTTAAAAATAAAAACATATGGGAGAAGGATTGTTGTTAGATAACATGAGAAGAAGAGATCAAGTTGTGATTAGTCAATGACAATGTGTAAAAAAATTCAATATTGTTGATGAAAAATGCATTGTTACGTATATCTTAATTAGTGCCTATGAATATTACACAGATAAATATGGTAAATTTAATTATTTCACAATATATTATGTAATATTCACTATATAGAGAAAATTGATTGTTCTATTCAATACAATATTAGTTGTTTTGATTTTAAGAAATGAATAATAATGTAAAAAAAAAATGAGAGTCAAAGGCTAATGATTTTTTTATAATAATTCAACTTTCTCTTGATTTGTCAAAAGTGGCTATGGCATGATTTAAAAAAAATAATAAAAAACTGCAGAGAGGGCTGCGAGTGAAATGGATACCAGGCACCAACTCAAAGCAGCAGACAAGAGCGCATCTCTTTCCAATGCCAGACCAAGACCAAGGCTCAGCTGCCCCTTGGAACAACTAGCTCGTAGAGGAAGAGCAGAAATGCAGCGAGAGTGAGGCTCCATGTTAGAAATGCGGTGAGGCTGTCTTGGGAGGATGCGCTGCGTTAATGCGGCATTAAAATTCACCTTCATCACCAATATGATTGTTATTAATATTCACCTTCATCATCTAAATATCTAAAAAGGTAGATGTTTCCATTGCTTGAGCTCTACCTACACCTATTACTTTTATGAAGGTCTATAGGCTTCATCCTTATTCTCTATAACAAATTTTATGTCGAAGATGGATTCATATATTGGTCCATTTGAATCAACCTAGTTAATAATATGTTTCTATTGTTGTCCTTATTCTTCACCAACTTAGGAAATAAAGGATTTGTTGAGTTACTATAAATTGAACAATTTCATGTCCTTGATCTCTCTACTTCTAGAAAATCCGATAACCCACCTCAGACATTTCTTTTCAATACTTAATAAGAGTGCATATACCTTTGTCTCTAACTAAATTTTCTATGCATTCAATTTCTTCTTTGGGATGCTTGGAAAAACATTGATGGTGCCAAGTAACTAAAACCATCCGTCATTTTCTTCTTTCACTTTGACCCTTCAAAATTCTTGTGGGATTTTTTTTTCTTCCTACACTTATCCCTTTTCTTGTTTTTTTACCTCAACAATTTTCCTAAACTCCATATTTGAATTCCTAAAGGATGAGAGGAAACACAAGAAACCCCAAATTACTCAAAAATATTTTGAGAATGAAAGAGAGCCATTATGACGAATAGTATAGAGAGAAAAATAAAATCACAAATGGAAGAGGAAACCACAACAATAGGGGGACAATCTAGGAAGAATATAACAAAAACATCAATATTACAAATAGAGTTGGAAGTAATATTGGGGAGCCTATTTCCATCTATGTTTCATATCTTATTATTGTACATTAAGTACTTAACCATGAACATGCACTCAATTCGGGAGACAATGTCTTTCATGAAGAGAGGATAAGATTCATTCTTTTTAATATTATGATTACAAGTTACAAATTTATTTTGTATTTGATCTATCCTTCTCCAAGGGTCTCTAGAGATGATTCATCTCCAAACTTCGCATTCATAAAATATAATATGGGTGATGAGAGTATCAAATTAATTTTTTTTTATATCCCATAATAGAAGGTCTATTAATGTAAACTTGTTTTTGAACCCATAGTAAGCTTTCCACCCACGATTTAGGTTAACGTTTGGATTTTATGTGCTAAACAACATAAGATAAAGTGAGAGGTGTGGTTGGCATGCATAGGTTAATGAACAGACGTGTTGGCATGCATTGAAGTGATTGTAGAAAAAAAAAGATAATAGAAATGGACTAGTATGACATCTACTCAACTTCATTTCTATGGTGCAGAAATGGTAATTTTTAAGGATTTAATATTTTTCCTATATATAGTATTGTAGGCGACTATTCTAGTTTCAAAATTTATATATATAAAATGTAGGAAAATATTCAATAAAAACATGTAACTTACTATTAAAATTCGTAATTTTTTTTCGAATATCATCCCATTAATCATATATATGTAAAAAAATAGGCGATTTTAAAACCAAATTTTTGAATACTTTTTTTTTCATAAAGTGTCAAGAAATTAACCCATTTGTGAAAATTTGCCACTAAAATTTTCCCTAGATGCAGAGTTTACATAGGCCCACCTTGAGTTCGGTGCCAACACTCATAAGATATGTTATAGTTAATTCATTAAAAAATAATTCATACAATTTTAGCGATAGCATTCTGAAGCCCTTCTCCATAGCTTCACGGTATCCACATGTATATATGCAGATATTTGCATTATTATAATTATTATTACTATCAATACTTTCCCATGTTGTATTTAATTTGATATGGTTTACACACCAACTGCTATTTTGACAACTAAGTTATGTTAAGTTTTCCTATAGTTTAACATATATATATATATATATATAGTACCTGTTTGAATTAATTCTTTCTTTTTTTAAATTCATATGATAAGACAATGGGGGAGTATAGTTTGAAAATATTATTATTACATTACCATATAGATTAAAATTTATTTTCATTATTTTATTTATATATTTACTTTTGATAATGTATAACAAATTTTGATTATTAAACTTATAAATCTTAAATATTATTAATTATATACCTATCTAGATCGATCCTAACCCCGGGATCTATCAAGCGCCAAGAGGGATCCAATATCTTGAGGTGCAAAATTCTATTTTGAGTGAAAAAAATTGAGGAAATCTTTTCACCTCGAGAGATTTGATCCCTTTCAATGCTTGATAAATCCTAGGTTAAGATGGGTCTATATTGGTTAGTTGTGCATAGGCACAAAAAAATTGTTAAACATCTAATTATTTTGATCATTTTAAATTTGATAAATATGTCTAAGATTAATATGCTCACCATATTTTTAGAGTTACTATGTTACCTCGGTTTGTTGAGATGAAAAATGATTAAACAATTTCTTTAAATGAAAGGTGACAATGTAGCAGTGTTGAATGAGATAAAATATGAATAATGAGAATGTGGTAAATTACAAATAGTCTTCATTGTGATCAATCTCAAACTATTTCTTCTACTATTCTTGTTGTCATACCTGTTATTTTTTCCATCTTTTCATATCGATCATATGGAAGGGGTGGAGACAACTCAAATATTTTACTTGATCTATTCTAGTAAATGTCATACCTTGTCTCTCTTTCTCTCTAGTTTTAATAGTAACTTTCTCCAATGTTAATCATTGTTAATTATGGAGTGTTAAACCCCAAGGGTCATTGATAGTAAGTTTATATTACCTTTTTTGGATTCAAAGTGACTAACAATGTTGAATGATGGAAAATGGGAATAATAAAAATGTAGTCAATTAAAAATAGTGTATAGTTTCATGAAGAAAAAATTTCAACTAATAGAACATTTTATTTATGATGAAAATTCAAGTAATTCATATATGGTTGAATTACTATAACACATAAATCAATTCTCGTCGTCATTAATTTTTTAGTGCTTACACTGAAATCAACATACATTATTAATATAATTACTTTGAAGTTAATGTACATCATGCATCGATTTATATCAAATATCAATAAAAAACTACACGGAAATGAGTTAATATAGTGCAATCAATCAAATAGGTTTAGAAATAAAAAATTACACTGAAATGAATGCATCGATTTTAGTGAAAAGAAAAATATTCATGATTTCTAAATCCAACTATTTATACCTTTTGTAAAATACTCACTTCCTCTTCCTTTATGGTTAATAATGTTCAGTATTGTATAATAATCTATAATATATGTATTCAGATTCTATATCTTTCTTCCCTCTCTCTCTCTCCTCTCCACCCTCATTTTTATCTCTCTCCCTCCAAGTTTTGACCATAACTCTCAACAAGCGCCTCTGTTATATTGACCGATCCGCAGTAGGGCTAAACAAAATATACTGGAGCACCTCTCCCCTCTCCCATGATTTTGGTCAAACATCTCTCATGTACATGAATTGAACCTAAAGGTTTCCTGAATGAGGTCCTCCACAACAGGGACTTGAATGTTGACTTGATGTAGGGTAGCACATTGATCCTACTAAGAGTCTTATCTCCTCCAAACAGGTTGTGCTCTTCTTGGAATGCTTATTATTTGTTTCATGTGCATATTACATCCTATAATGATACACTAGGGAAAACTCTACCACCATGCCTGACAATACTATTATATTTCACAATTATCGCCTTAAGACCTCTCTGTAAAATCATCTCCTCTCCTAATATATTGTATGTTCATACACTGCAATATTACTTCCCTCCAAAAATTATCCCATATCAAAGTACACAAAAATACCACCCCTATTGATAATTATCCTATCTTCCATCTTAATGCAGATCCACTAGATAAAGGCCTCCTTTGGGATATGCCCTATATGATGAATTACTATCATTCATGAATTTGGACTTGATGTAGTCCTTTTGCATGTTTTTTCTTTTTCAAGTGTCACTTTTCTTTTAGTGACTGTTGTTTTTGGTCGCTTTCATTTTCACATGTGTCATTTTTTCATTTTTTAGAATTTGCAAGCATATTTCTTGCTTGTTTTCACTTTGGCATGTGTCGGTTTTGCTTGTTTTCACTTATCTATGGCACATCATCTAGAGGTATCTCTAGCACATTGTTTTGTATTAGTTTATCCTACCTGTAATCACAAAAATATGCGTTGGGTACACTCTCATATCTTAGTAGACCTTTTTATTTCAGTCGACACATATGCTATAAAGACTTGTGCTTCAACTGTTACACTTGGAGATAAGTGTTGTTTCATCATCACTTAAATGCATGCATGTTCGTTTTGGGTACTGTGTATATCTTTGACATGAGTTTGATTGTGAATGTGTGTGTGATCATGTTCAATACCTGTCACGCATTCTCTTACTCTCCTATTTAGTCCATCAATTTCACACTTAATCATTTTTGAGGTTCTTCCCTATGCTCACACCTTGCACTACTCATGGGCACATTCAACCTTTCAATCAAATTTAGAGCACACTTCACACTCCTAAGCACTAGTGAGGTGTCCCTTGTCTGCTAAGACTATGGCCTACATCATCCTAGAATAAATCTTCTCTTTATTATGCATTGTGTACCTCCAGTGAATAATCACTCAACCCTCAATGCTTACACTTTCCCACTTCACAGAAAACTTGACAAACCACTCCTTCATAGTTCTAGTTGGTGGTGAGTCCTTCCTTGATACTTGTAGTGGAAAACTGAGCAGTCCCTTTAACATCTTCTTCCATCACTGCACATTGTGCAATTATAGTGAGAAACTATGTCACCCTTACCTCCTGGAATTTCCCACTGCACAAAATCCTATCAAACCTTCCCTTCAATGCACATTGCACAATTATAGTGGATATTGAGCTACCCCTTATATCTTGCAACTATGTTATGTGCTCATCCAAGGGAACTTGCTACTCCATCACTACACAATGGGCCATTTCAAGTCCTCAAGCCTCTAGTAACTTAATTCAAGACCTACACTTTACACACATGCTCTTTCCCTCTCTCCTGTCATTGCGCATTGCACACTTCTAGTGCATAGTCATTCACCCCTGCCTCTTGACACTGTGCTTAGCAAGGCCTTCCTCCAGTCCTTGCACATTGTCCCATGTGATCCTGAGAGAGAGTAGTATGACACATGAATTAAATTTTCCTTTTTTTAAATTCATTTATGATAAGATAATGGGGGAGTATAGTTTGAAAAAATATTATTACATTTAAAAATAAATCATATAGATTATCATGGGGCTTACTCCTGAATATGGGGCTTATCATGATTTCTAGATTTTTTGGACTTGATAAATCTGAATTTTACTACGACACATGTTTAGATTATTTTGCTATTTGAGCTATTTAAATCTCTTATTGAAGTAAACTATATAAGGTTTTATTATTTTACTTATACGAATATCTTTGATATAAGAGTTCTGACAGTAGAGACTCTTAGTTTTTTACAAATTGATTAATTTTTTCTATGTGATAGAATAGAAAATGACGGGAAGATATTTCATAATACACTTCTTTACTAAGAAAATATAAATAATATGATTTTATACCCTTTTTCGAATATATATATATATATATATATATATATATATATATATATATGGGGTTTATGTAACTAGAGTGGAAATTGTAGAGACACACCTATTATTATTATTATTTTCTGGGGAAACATATTTCTATTATTTAAATGTTATGAAATAAATTACTTTAAATATTTATATTTCTACTAGTTTTTAAATTATATTAAAAAAATAATATAAACTCTCAAATTTTAAATAATCTAACTTTTCCTCTTCTAAGTAACTTACCAAATAATATGTTTAATAAAATTTAAATTTAAATAATAATAATAAACTAAGGCGTTGAAATTGTGTCTACTTGATTCCTTTGATGATATTCATTCATAATAAGTAATCTTAAAATCCCAAATACTTTAATATTTTAATTTATTATATATAATTATTAAAAAAATATTGTAAATCGTAATTTATTTTAATTATTTATAAAAAATATTTAAAAAAGAATTGTATTTATAACCAAATGATAACAATAATGAGTGAATGACGAATCCATGGATTTTATAGAGACAAATGAAAGAAACTAATAATACCATATATATATATATATAGCTTGCTAAAGTTCAAAATACCTCCCTTGACTTTATGATTGTTGAATTCCATGGTTTTTTTATAGTCAAAGAGTATATTTTATTTGTGGTTTCCTCTCTCAAACTATGGAAAGGCATCTGCATATGCATATGCATATATATATATATATATATATATATATATATATATATATATATATAAAGTTGAATAATAAAAATAAACAATTATAATTTATGAACTATTTACCTATTAAATAAAATGATTAGAAATTATACCATTATGTATTTATAGAAATTATACCACTATAGTTTTTTTTATGCGAACCATATATATTAAAAAAATAATTGTAATTTACAAATATAATAATAATAAAAATCAATTATTTTTAAATTATATTGACCAATAACATAAATTTTTAGATGTTAAATAAACCAATTTTTATATTGTTCTATCACTAATAAAATAAAATAATAATATTTAATAAAATTGAAATAAAAATGAGAAAAATAATTTAATAATTCCTTTAGATTTGATTCCTAATATGATATGAATTCATATTAAAGAAGAATAACAACTCAAATACTTTTAATGCTTTAATATATTGTTTATAATTATTATTATATTTTAAGATGAATATCATCATAATAGATCATAAATTTATTTTAAAGGTTTATAAAAATTATTAATTTTTTAAAAAAGATAAATAATAATAATAATAATGTATTAATGAGTTTATGATGATGGTTAACGTCCACTAAGACCAATCATTGGTCTATCGGACCTAAAGAAAAGAGTTATTTAGTTTGATTTAAGATTTTATTCCTATGCTCAAAAAGCTTGGAGAAAAGTCTCTCGAGTTCACTATAATTTTGACATCTTAAAAGGCTAGGAAGGTCAGTATTGCAACAAAGATTATGAAATTGAGCTCTAATGTGGTTGTACACGGGGCAGTCTAAGAGGAAGTGATTTTCATCATCGATATTCATATTCTCACAAAGATGGTAGATCCTTTCCATCCATTGTGTTTTAGTAACTTTCCAACGACTTGTTCATGAGAGTTTGTTATAATCTTGGCTATCTTAATTTTCTTTTTTGAGCTAGTTAAAACAGAGAGATACTTTTGATCTTCTAGGATGGGGTTGATGACCTCATTATAATATCTTAATTTTCTTTTAGCTGCTAGATCTTTCACACACGACATTTTTTCTTTGAACTTAGAAGTAACAATCTTTTTAATGTTATTAATGTTTTGCAATGCAACATTCTCGTTAATCTCCCTATGGTTTAACCAGACCTTGGTGTCTTTATACCATCCTCTTTTAAGCCTTAGGTGGTTTTGGCTGGAATTTAAAGCTAGCTTAGGAAGTTTATGGTCTCCTATGTTATTGAGCTTGTGCTTGTAGAATAAAAGCCTAGTCATAGCTAGGCTCTCAATAGGGGGAAGAGCCACTTCTATAAGGAGAATAAGATAGGGTGTATTGCTTTTAATTTTAAGGTTATATGTTATATAGGTAAAATTAAGATAGTAGGTCATCTATGTTTTCTATAGTAGATAAAGGAAGCAAATTAGTTTTTTTAATTCATTTAAAAAGAGATCGATTTTACTTATGTAAGATTAACTATTGATCTATGTTAGATTATCATTCAATGATATTCTTATGTACATAAAATTGAGAGTTATGATAAAGGCCTATGATCAGAGTTAGGCTCGTGCTCGTCTAAGATGTCAAAATTTATTATTTTATTGTATAAAGGGAGATCAGAAATAACATAGTCTACCATGTTGCTGCCAAGCCCATGGATGCAGGTCATTTGGCTAGAATTGGGCCATTTCTTTAGATTGTTGCAAATTATGAGATACTGAGCACTACAGAGCTTGACTAGCTCTGACCCAAACAAATTATCCCCAAGGTCTGCAGAGCTCCTTTTGTACTGGCTAGCCAGAGTAAGGTCTTCATCTAACAAAAGAGGATTGGTGTTAGAATGATTCTAATAAATTATATATTTTTTATTATTTTTTAGAATTTATTAATATATATATATATATATATATATATATATATATATATATATATATACATATATATATTATTTATTATTTTTTTCAAACATTATCTCATATTTTTAAAATTTTTTTCATGATGATGTAATTATGGGAAATTGTAACCTTGTATTTTAACTTTTTAAATTTTAAATAAGCTAATTTTCTTTTACTAAATAACATATAAAAAAATATAATAATGGTCCATAAAATGGAAAAAAAAAAATGAGTCAAAGGTTTAGAATTGTTAATATTTGATTGATGAGATGATATACATTCAGAATAAGTTATATTAATGTTTTAATTTCTGGAATATTATTATTATTTTTATAGTAAAATATAAATTTATTTTAAAATTTTTGTCAAAATTTAATTTATAGAAGTATTTTAAAAATATAATAACAATTATAAAAAATTAATTCTGAATTAATAATAAATTCATGGCCTTAATCCTAAAAATAAAAATGATATTCTTATTTACACAAATTTTAGAAAACAAAGTAATAATAATAATAATAATGTTATTCATGTTCATTTTATTTCCATCATCATGTGAATTTAATTGAAATAAAAATCTCTAAATCTGAAAAACCTGAGTACAAGCAACTACTAAATTTAGTCTATGGTCAACGAAATCTCCCAGATTTCAGAAACCACATTAATAACAAAATCCCCTGACTCATATTGAGATAAAAAAAGAGATGGCGAGTGTTATAATAAAAGATAACAAACCTTACACAAATTCTATGCCAAATTTTCAACCCAGTGATGTTCAACCCGCACCCATTCCTAGGCATCACATCTGAAATCAAAACTGCAAACCAAAATCAAGAGGGAATCCTAAAAGTAGAAAATAACAAATGACACTCTTATTTACAGAAAAATAATAATAATAATAATAATAAATCAGCTTATTCATTCTCATTTTATTTCCATCATCACGTGAATTTAATTGAATTGTAGATCTCTAAATGGGACAAATCTTCAGTACATGCAACTATTAAATTTAGTCTATGCTCAAAGGAATATCCAATCCACATAAGATTTCATAAAGTATTAGCATGAAAATTTGGGGTTTCTAACTTTGACCAAAGTTACTGCCAGGTTAAGACCTAAATAGCGTACACCAAAATTGCTCGGCTTAATCGTCTGACTGAGATTGAAGTACTGTGTCACTAGGTCTGGCCTGGCAGCGATACAACCCTTACACAAATTCTGCGCAAAAACTTTTATAGGCTTATATGGCCACTTTTATAGGCTTATATGACCGCGTGACGTTCAATTGGTACCCATTTTCCCAAATCAAAACTGTAAACTAAACTAAAATAAAGAGGGAATCTTAATTGAATTAAATAGACCAAAGTACAGGCCTAAATACTTGCATTAACTTCACACAGAATTTCAATCGAATTCAACTATCTTAAATATAAATTGTAAGCGACAATCAATAGGAATTTTAATTGAATTCAACGAAGTAGGCTATAGGTATAACTACTTGGATTAATTTCAACATAATTTCAATTGAATTGAACTAAAAATGGCCTACTACCATGAATTATCTTCAATTGGATTCAACTAGGGGAGCTATCTTTCCTTAAGTTCAATTTGATTCAACTAGGGGAGTTGTGGGCCTAAATATCTTGCATTAAGTTCAACTTACACTCAAGGAGTTTGGTGGAGTTCCCAACAGCTGCTTCAATGGTGCCTGGGTCACTTTGTCACAAAATGAATCTCTTTTCATTCCTTCTCTCTGCTCTCTGTTCTAAATTTTCTTAAACGTTACCTTCCGTTGTATGGCAAATGGGTTCATAGAGTAGAGAAAGATGGCAAATGGGATGATGTTGATGGGTGCGCTCGTCATGAACATCAGCTACATCCTCCATTGCACTTTTTTCTGCTGAGATGATTCATGCAATTACTGGCTAAAATTCAACCACATCCAGATAGTAGAGAGCACTAAGGAGGAATACAGGGTATAGGAATATAAATCCCTGCATTGCATTTCAGGTGTGTAGTTGTACAACAAAGTGACTAAGGTGTCCGAATTAATACACTAATTGCTGTATAATATTATTGTATTCACTACCGTTATCATAATCACTTTGTCACGAAAATAAAATTATCTAAAACGTGTCGTCTTCTGTTCCTTATTTCTGCGCTCTATTCTAAATCTTCCTGTTAAATTTGAGCTTTCGTTGTATGTTTAGCCTCCGTCAGCGTGAGGGTAAGATTCCTCTACATATGAGCTTTATGGCATGCAGATTCCTAAGGAATTTAAGTTTGGATTCTTTCGTTCCATCTTTTTGTGCTCTATTCTGAATCTTCCTATTAAATTTTAGCTTCTTCCATTGCATGTTTACCCTCAGTGACCATGAGCGTGAGGGTAAGGGTAAGATTATTCTACATATGAGCTTTATGGCATGTTTGTGGAGTCTTATGGAAAATTTTCCTAGTCCTAGAAAAAACTGAAGCAACCACTTTGATTTCCATGCATACTGTTACTCTACTTCGTGGTAACTTAAGAGAAACTTGTGCGGGAAAATTATCTTCAACTAACATTTTTCTTTTCCCAGTCCTACAACTAAAGCAATCACTTCGATTTCGATGTATGCTATCACTGTCCTACTAGCAACGATAGCTAAATTTGTGTCTCTTGTCACTCATAATGATACTAATCTAGCAATATTGATATATTTCCTTCTCATTTCACTATTATCATTCCCAACCATGTTAGTGTCATCTCTTTTTAATCATTATGGAACTAACAATAAAGATGTTATCCACGTGATACACTATAATCCACTCTACTACCAACAACATCAAAGATACATTTGGTATCATTCCTTTACACTCACTTCAATACTAACATGTGTTATGAAAATTTGAGGGCCTTATATTGTCTTGAGGAAACCTTACAAGAATGGGAGATTGTATGATATATAGAGAATTGATAAGTATTGAATGAATCTGAGGTTACTATATGTTATTACATTTTTCTTTAAAAATAAAAACATATGGGAGAAGGATTGTTGTTAGATAACATGAGAAGAAGAGATCAAGTTGTGATTAGTCAATGACAATGTGTAAAACAATTCAATATTGTTGATGAAAAATGCATTGTTACGTATATCTTAGTTAGTTCCTATGAATATTACATAAATAAATATGGTAAATTTAATTATTTCACAATATCTTATGTAATATTCACTATATAGAGAAAAATGATTGTTTTATTCAATAGAATATTAGTTGTTTTGATTTTAAGAAATGAATAATAATGTAAAAAGAAAGGAGAGTCAAAGGCTAATGATTTCTTTATAATAATTCAACTTTCTCTTGATTTTTCAAAAGTGGCTATGGCATGATTTAAAAAAAAGAATGAAAAACTCAAAATTATATCCGATATTTTGAACTTCATATTCTTGTTGACATTTTTGTTATTTTCTGAAAAAGAAGAAATATATATATATATATATATACCAAAATTCCCTTGTCTCATTTACCCTTAATCTAGCTTAATATATTAATGTAATTACTCAACAAGTGTTGTTGTTCATTATAACAAATTGGGAAAAAATATATATATGTACTTATCTATGTATTTATGTATGTAAATCATTGCTAGGTGAGATAGTAGAGAGCAGTGTTGCCCTCTCCACCTAGATTCAATTCTATATGTACGTGTCTACTTGTTTATGTAGGTTAGATAGTATAGATGAGTGTTAAAAAGTACATTGTTTTGAAAACATTTATTTCTATGTTGAAAACACATTAAGTTTTTTTAAAATATATATCTTGTGTATCATCGTAGAAATGAGAGAAATTTTCTAATAATTTTCCCTGCAAAATATATTTTATGAGAGAAACATATAAATAGAGAGAAATAGAATGAGGTGGGTTAATACATATATATCTTTTTAAACTAAATTCCAAATCATCATGAACTAACCCACCATGGAAAAAAAAACGCCTAAACACAAAAGAAATATGAAAATATTACAATTTAATAAACAAACAAATGTTCAAGCAAAAGTATCTTAAACTAAAAATTCACATTAAAGTAATTTATTCCTAGTTAAAGTATGATTTTTTGTTTTTCGCTTTTGTTTTTTATGACGCTTCAAAAATGTATCATTTTTGGAACCCCAATGTACATTATTTTTGTAATTAACTACTCCTCCATTAATATTATAAAAAAAATATTATAATGGTTGCTTATTGTCAGCAACCCCCTAAGGTAATTATTCAATAAATATTAATATTTGTAGAAACGTTGTCCAAAATATTTTCTCTCCTCTTAAGGATTTTAATAATTCTTGGAAATAGTAACACCTAAACATAACTAAAGTTTATAGAGATAAGAAATAAAACCATAAACTAGATTGGGAAAATGACCAATATGATTGTTATTAATATGCAGCTTCGTCATCTAAATATCTAAAAAGGTAGATGATTCCATTGCTTGAGCTCTACCTACACCTATTACTTTTATGAAGGTCTATAGGCTTCATCCTTATTCTCTATAACAAATTTTATGTCGAAGATGGATTCATATATTGGTCCATTTGAATCAACCTAGTTAATAATATGTTTCTATTGTTGTCCTTATTCTTCACCAACTTAGGAAATAAAGGATTTGTTGAGTTACTATAAATTGAACAATTTCATGTCCTTGATCTCTCTACTTCTAGAAAATCCGATAACCCACCTCAGACATTTCTTTTCAATACTTAATAAGAGTGCATATACCTTTGTCTCTAACTAAATTTTCTATGCATTCAATTTCTTCTTTGGGATGCTTGGAAAAACATTGATGGTGCCAAGTAACTAAAACCATCCGTCATTTTCTTCTTTCACTTTGACCCTTCAAAATTCTTGTGGGATTTTTTTTTCTTCCTACACTTATCCCTTTTCTTGTTTTTTTACCTCAACAATTTTCCTAAACTCCATATTTGAATTCCTAAAGGATGAGAGGAAACACAAGCAACCCCAAATTACTCAAAAATATTTTGAGAATGAAAGAGAGCCATTATGACGAATAGTATAGAGAGAAAAATAAAATCACAAATGGAAGAGGAAACCACAACAATAGGGGGACAATTTAGGAAGAATATAACAAAAACATCAATATTACAAATAGAGTTGGAAGTAATATTGGGGAGCCTATTTCCATCTATGTTTCCTATCTTATTATTGTACATTAAGTACTTAACCATGAACATGCACTCAATTCGGGAGACAATGTCTTTTATGAAGAGAGGATAAGATTTATTCTTTTTAATATTATGATTACAAGTTACAAATTTATTTTGTATTTGATCTATCCTTCTCCAAGGGTCTCTAGAGATGATTCATCTCCAAACTTCGCATTCATAAAATATAATATGGGTGATGAGAGTATCAAATTAATTTTTTTTTATATCCCATAATAGAAGGTCTATTAATGTAAACTTGTTTTTGAACCCATAGTAAGCTTTCCACCCACGATTTAGGTTAACGTTTGTATTTTATGTGCTAAACAACATAAGATAAAGTGAGAGGTGTGGTTGGCATGCATAGGTTAATGAACAGACGTGTTGGCATGCATTGAAGTGATTGTAGAAAAAAAAAGATAATAGAAATGGACTAGTATGGAATCTACTTAACTTCATTTATATGATTCAGAAATGGTAATTTTTAAGGATTTAATATTTTTCCTATATATAGTACTGTAGGCGACTATTCTAGTTTCAAAATTTATATATATAAAATGTAGGCAAATATTCAATAAAAACATGTAATATACTATTAAAATTGGTAATTTTTTTGCGAATATCATCCCATTAATCATATATATATATATATATATATATATATAATAGGCGATTTTTAAACCAAATTGGTGAATACCTTTTTTTTCCATAAAGTGTCAAAAAATTAACCCATTTGTGAAAATTTGCCACTAAAATTTTCCCTAGATGCGGAGTTTACATAGGCCCACCTTGAGTTCGGTGCCAACACTCATGAGATATGTTATGGTTAATTCATTAAAAAAAAATTCATAAAATTTTAGTGATAGCATTCTCAAGCCCTTCTCCATAGCTTCACGATATCCACATGTATATATGCAGATGTTTGCATTATTATAATTATTATAATTATCAAAACTTTCCTATGTTGTATTTAATTTTATATGGTTTACATACCAACTGCTATTTTGACAACTAAGTTATGTTAAGTTTTCCTATAGTTTTATATATATATATATATATATATATAGAGAGAGAGAGAGAGAGAGAGTACTATGATACCTGAATTAATTCTTCCTTTTTTAAAATTCATATGATAAGACAATGGGGGAGTATAGTTTGAAAATATTATTATTACATTACCATATAGATTAAAATTTATTTTAATTATTTTATTTCTATATTTACTTTTGATAATGTATAACAAATTTTGATTATTAAACTTATATAAATCTTAAATATTATTAATTATATACATGTCTAGATCCATCCTAACCCCGAGATCTATCAAGCACCAAGAGGGATCCAATATCTTGAGGTGCAAACTTCTATTTTGAGTGAAAAACTTGAGGAAATGTTTTCACCTCGAGAGATTTGATCCCTTTCAATGCTTGATAAATCCTAGGTTAAGATGGGTCTATATTGGTTAGTTGTGCATAGGCACAAAAAAATTGTTGAACATCTAATTATTTTGATCATTTTAAATATGATAAATATGTCTAAGATTAATATGCTCACCATATTTTTAGAGTTAATATGTTACCTTGGTTTGTTGAGATGAAAAACATTGTTAATAACTTGAATGATGAAAAATAATTAAATAATTTTTTTAAATGAAAGGTGACAATGTAGCAGTGTTGAATGAGATAAAATGTGAATAATGAGAATGTGGTAAATTACAATTAGTCTTCATTGTGATCAATCTCAAACTATTTCTTCTACTATTCTTGTTGTCACACCTGTTATTTTTTCCATCTTTTCATATCGATCATATGGAAGGGGTGGAGACAACTCAAATATTTTAATCGATCTATTCTAGTAAATGTCATACCTTGTCTCTCTTTCTCTCCAGTTTTAATAGCAACTTTCTCCAATGTTAATCATTGTTAATTATGGAGTGTTAAACCCCAAGGGTCATTGATAGTAAGTTTATATTACCTTTTTTGGATTCAAAGTGACTAACAATGTTGAATGATGGAAAATGGGAATAATAAAAATGTAGTCAATTAAAAATAGTGTATAGTTTCATGAAGAAAAAATTTCAACTAATAGAACATTTTATTTATGATGAAAATTCAAGTAATTCATATATGGTTGAATTACTGTAACACATAAATCAATTCTTCTCGTCATTAATTTTTTAGTGCTTACACTGAAATCAACATACATTATTAATATAATTACTTTGAAGTTAATGTACATCATGCATCAATTTATATCAAATATCAATAAACAACTACACGGAAATGAGTTAATATAGTGCAATCAATCAAATAGGTTTAGAAATAAAAAATTACACTGAAATAAATGCATCTATTTTTGTGAAAAACAAAATATTCATGATTTCTAAATCCAACTATTTATACCTTTTGTAAAATACTCACTTCCTCTTCCTTTATGCTTAATAATGTTCAGTATTGTATAATAATATATAATGTATGTATTTGTATTTGTGTATATCTTTCTTCTTCCCTCTCTCTCTCCTCTCCACCCTCATTTTTATCTCTCTCCCTCCAAGTTTTGACCATGCGACGTCAACAAGCAATTTCCTTGATGATGCAGAGTTGACTGATCTGAGTACGCTAAACTGTATATGCAGTGGAGCACCCTCCCATGATTTTCATCCAACATCTCTCATGTACACTAATTAAACCTAAGGGTTTCCTGAATGAGGTTCTGCACAATAGGGACTTGAATGTTGACTTGATGTAGGGTAGCACATTGATCCTACTAAGAGTCTTGTCTCATCCAAATAGGTTGTTGTAGCTCTGCTTGGAATACTTATTATTTTTGGCATTTCATGCATATTAGCATCCTTATAATGATGACACTAGGGAAAATTCCTACCACCATGCTAATATTATCACTATTATATTTCACAATTATCCCCATAATTCCCTTGAAAGTGCATCGTTCTCCTTCCTAATATATTATGTGTTCGTACAATGTGTAGTACAGTCCTCCACACATTATCCCATATCAAAAGTACACAAAAATACTACCCCTGTTGATAATTATCCTATCTTCCATCTTAATGCAGATCCACTAGATAAAGGCCTCCTTTGGGATATGCCCTATATGATGAATTACTATCATTCATGAATTTGGACCTGATGTAGTCCTTTTGTATGTTTTTTCTTTTTCAAGTGTCACTTTTCTTTTAGTGACTGTTGTTTTTGGTCGCTTTCATTTTCGCATGTGTCACTTTTTCTTTCTTTAGAATTTGCAAGCATATTTCTTGCTTGTTTTCACTTTGGCATGTGTCGGTTTTGCTTGTTTTCACTTATCTATGGCACACCATCTAGAGGTATCTCTAGCACATTGTTTTGTATTAGTTTATCCTACCTGTAATCATAAAAATATGAATTTGGAACACTCTCATATCTTAGTAGACCTTTTTATTTCAGTCGACACATATGCTATCAAGACTTGTGCTTCAACTGTTACACTTGGAGATAAGTGTTGTTTTATCATCACTTAAATGCATGCATGTTCGTTTTGGGTACTGTGTATATCTTTGACATGAATTTGATTGTTAATGTGTGTGTGATCATGTTCAGTGTCTGTCATGCATTCTCTTACTTTCCTATTTAGTACATAAATTTCACACTTAGTCATTTTTGAGGTTCTTCCTTATGCTCACACCTTGCACTACTCATGGGCACATTCAACCTTTCAATAAAAGTTAGAGCACACTTCACACTCCTAAGCACTAGTGAGGTGTCCCTTGTCTACTAAGACTATGGCCTACATCATCCTATAATAAATCCTCTCTTTATTATGCATTACGTACCTCGAGTGAATAATCACTCAACCCTCGATGCTTACACTTTCCCACTTCACAGAATACTTGACGAACCACTCCTTCATAGTTCTAGTTGGTGGTGAGTCCTTCCTTGATACTTGTAGTGGAAAACTGAGCAGTCCCTTTAACATGTTCTTCCATCACTACACATTGTGCAATTATAGTGAGAAACTATGTCACCCTTACCTCCTAGAATTTCCCACTGCACAAAATCCTATCAAACCTTCCCTTCAATGCACATTGCACAATTATAGTGGATATTGAGCTACCCCTTATATCTTGAAATTATGTTATGTGCTCATCCAAGGGAACTTGCTCCTCCATCACTACACATTGGGCCATTTCAAGTCCTCAAGCCTCTAGTAACTTAATTCAAGACCTACACTTTACACACATCCTTGTTCCCTCTCTCCTGTCATTGGGCATTGCACACTTCTAGTGCATAGTCATTCACCCCTACCTCTTGACACTATGCTTAGCAAGGCCTTCCTCCAGTCCTTGCACATTTTCCCATAACAGCCAACATCTTACAGGAGAAATAAATAGTAGAATATAGGATTTCCAAATTGATGTTTTATTATCATGAGTGAACTTCATTTGTAGGTGTTATCATCTCAACATGGAAAGGTTAGGCTCAACAAGGTCATCAAGGAGAGGTCACAAGAAGGTACTTATGGAGAATAAGCATAAAGAAACCATCATGAAGGAAATGAAGTAATTCGAGACCACAAAAATATAGATGGTAACACATGTTGACTTAGAAGGTCCCCATTATTTTTCAGACCCTTTAGGGGGTGGATATGAACTACTTTGCATATCCATTACAAAGAGTTGAATATATAGAAGTAGTATTGACACATCATAATGGAACTTAATGCTTCAAGTCACCAAATTTTAATGACTTATCTTATTCTCGCCATATTTATGTGGAATGTAATTATGTAATTTTAGAAATAATGAAAATTTAAATGTGTGGAAATCCAAAACCACATGTAGAAATGAAGAGTCACTAGTAAGTGTAAAATCCATGCAGATGTTCGAAGGTCACTTGGAAGCTCAAGAGTCATGAGGGAAACTCAAGGTAAATATTAGAGATGAAAGGTTTTCCCTCTTGTCATAAAATAATCCTCATAAATCAAGTGAAAGAATTTTCACCTTGGATTCTCAGGCTATAACATATGAGAGTTATATCTAGCTTTTGAGAAGCAAGTAGTGGCTTCAATGTTCCACTACTGGGACTAGTAATATATCATTGTAATTGTGTACTTGGAGAATTTCACTTCTTAATTTTAATTTCTTTGAGTCATTTCACTTTTCATGCATGTATCGTGGATGTTGTAAGACTTTTTTTTCATTGTTCATCGTATATATTGGTTGTCACATGTATTAAAGGCAATAAACTATTTTTTTTATATTTAGTACTTATCTTACTAAATGATGTGTTTGATTTGTTTTCATGATCATTGTTAGTATAGAAATATTTTCATATTTATTATTGATCCTCTTCATACATATGTGTGTGTTTCTATTAGAATTGTAGTAATAGATTTCTCTTAGAGACTCACTCTTTCTACTCTCTTTGTGAAAGGTTTCTTTACATATTTCAATTGTATGTATTAGAGGGTTGAATTACTTGCTTACCTTGAAAGTGCATGTATATTCTCTTATGTTACTCATTGCATCCAATGGAAATATTTACGGAAATGACAGTCGGGCATATGACCTGGATGGGGCTCCTACCCGAAATGGTGTGAGGTCTAGTTGAGACTTCATACCAGGGAGACCCCCTCGTGGTGGAAAATTTCCAATGCTCTCAACGCTTTTGGAACTAGAAGGAGGTCCAGATGACAAGCTGAGCCCATGAAGCTTGTTTTGATTCTTTTATCATAAAATGGTTTCCTCCCAAATAATAATAATGAGATGTTTTTTGAACATATCAAATATTTCAATTCCCACGAAAATCATTTATAACTTTTCACATCTCAAGTTTAATGGAAAGGGTCCAACATCTATGCTTGGGCACGATTTTATTCATTCAAATTTTCTTCTATAATTGATTTTTTTGTAAAGATGATTAGGTAAAATTTTTCACTCTTACTCTTTCAGGTTGTGTTAAGCATTAATATTATACATTAATACCCGCTTTTATCGACATATTTGAGAAAATTGTTAAGGAGCTTCGTGAATAATTTGAAGGATATAATTATTAAGATGTATATGAGATAATGAATCAAATTAGAATGAAACTAGATGAATCATTTGAAGATTTTGTTGATATATTTCTTTACCTTTGCTATGAATTCTCTAATGAAGATGTGGAATAGGAATTTATGGATTAAAAGTTTCATTATTTGGTTCAGATCTCCTTGAAAAAAATTGAATAAGATTCTCTTGATGATTTTTCTCTTCCAAATTTCTCGACCATGAGGCACCTCCATCCCCAAAGGAGGAATTTATTACTTCTATTATTCCTTTCCCTCCTCTCTCATTTACCGAATAAAGTGGTTTCTCATGCCGAATTTGGAGCGGTGGAATCTGGAAATCAAATTGTTGATATGATAATTCCACCTTCATCTTATTTCAATGAACCATATTTCATTCATAAAATATTTAATGGTTCTCATGATTCCATTGAATCTAATATGAAGGTTGATCCCTTGATTCTTCAAGACAATATTAATGTGCATAATATTATTCTTGAATCTGATTTAGTTGAAAGCATGGTTTCCTCAAGGGGTACCCTTCAACCTCTACCATATATTTCTCATGGTCCCTTATTCTAAGATTTTATTGATTAATTTTTTATTTATTTATCTTGATTATCAATCCATTGTTTCAAGTAGTGATTATGCACAAGGTAATTGCATATCATAGGTTTGGGAGCAAAGTGATGAAGATGCTTTCTATATTTCTTCCCTCTTTCAAAATGGAGATTCTACACTTTTGAATGATCATGAATCTTGCGATATTGATAACTTGTGAAGTGATCTAAAAACCCTTACTGAAGTTGAAACCTTGGATTATCAGCACCTTGATATCCATGATTCCTCTAATACACATGGTGAGTATCAAACAAATGTAATAGATGATATTTTGTTTTATTTAGAAGACTTAGATTTTGAAGGATTGAATCTAGAATTTTATCTAAGTGGTTTACAATCTCTAGCTATGGGATGGGATAATATTTCAATTTAAGATTCTCTAGGAATTATTTTAATCTATAGATCTTAGAATACCAAACCACATGGATCAAGCTGTTAGGTTTTTGAAGCTTTAATATACCTTGTTGAAGGTAAGAAATGAAAATTTGAAAATAACAATGGTATGGCATATTTTGATCATTATGATGATGGAATTTCAATTGATTTCCAACTTCCTCATGATATTCTCTTACATTCACCTCCTTTTCTTGAGCAAGACATTTTTTGGGTGACAAGAGATGTTTGAATTATCTTATATAGAGTAACATGCATATTAATCCATGGATTTTGCAAGCTGATATTGTTGTCCAAAATTAGAATTTTGAATCATATTCAACTATAAGATGTATCTACTCCTAAGTCTTTTCATATTTCCTCACCTTTAGCACATTATTCATTCTACCTATATATGTTCCATGAGCCCACTACACCAGCAATTTATCTCAATTGTTTAGATATTTACCCTACAAGTCTTGATTTCAATTAGGTACACAATGGTGTGATTTCACAATTAGAATATGAGAATATTGAATCCATTATTCATGATTGGTTTAGTTGTCAATATTTCACAAGTCAGGAGGAATATTTTCCAGTTCTAAATGTTTAAGTGATTTCTAGTTGATGCGTATAGATTCTCTATCCACCAAGAGTATCATATGCTAAATATTAAATATAATCAAGTCAATGACATCAAAAATAATTTCATCGAGATATTTGATGGTAATGGTGTGTATCTGCCTATTGATTTTGCTAAGCCACCCAAATTTGATGATCCACCATGTGAAAGTTCAAGGACTTTTCATGGATTTGAGGAACCTCAAATCGTGCTGATGCTTATGTTAGCTTATCACAATATTGATGATATCCCCAAACTATATTGAATCTATATTTTCTTTCATAATAGCTTCCTTACCATGGTTTCACTAGATGTCAGTTCTCTCTTGAAGAATTTTCAACATTTTCAAGTTAGTTATTTTAATCCTTAAGATATAGTTTCTAATTGGATAAAAAAATATTGTTTGGTTAATTCTCCTTCAAGTGAATCCGTTGTATCAAACGTAATGTTGGGATGCATATATTTTGTGGATTCACACAACTTAAAAAAAAATTTCCCACCTAGAATTTCTTTTCTCCAACATATTTTTTGTGATACCATTTCTTAATTATCTTTTGATGGACATAAAATTTCTTGTTTTACTTCTCTTTTAATCCAAAATTATTCAAATTCTTCCCCATTGAAGCTTGGCATAGTTGGAAAGAGGTAAGAATATGTTTGGAGAAACCAGTGATTCTTTCCCATAGGCTAGAAGGTATGATGTTCCTAAAGGGATCTTGGGGTTATCTTTGTAAGCCTCTATATCATTTTACAAGGAATTATACCAAATTCCAATTCCTCTCTAGATCCAAGGAATATTAGTTTCAAAATGAATATTAATTTTTTTATTAGTGAAGTCATCTATACCATTACGCTAGAGGTAATAGTTAGCGACATATATTAAAATTATTCTCTTATCTAAAAAAACATTCAATGAACTTAAAAAAAATGATTTATGAAAGAATAAAAACTTAAAATAAAGAATCAAATGTTACTTTAGAAAAAGAAAGATTAGTTGGCATGTTGATACTGATTAATAAGACGAATTTTTATAAATATGATCTCTTCATTCACCTAAGTAATGGTACAATCTTAATGGATCAATTAAAATATTTTTTTTCCATTAACATATATTTGACCTATTCAGTAGCCCAAGTAATGCTACAATCTAAATGGATCATTTAAAACAAGAGCCACTTAGTGGCATTGTTAAAATATTACAACTAATTGTAATTAATTCAATTTATCGAATAGTTAGTTTTAACTGAAGAGGCAGTTATGTAAATAAATACCCCATGATAAATTAGATGGCCCAAGAGGCTTGTAACAAAGGAGAATTATCATTGATTAATAAATTTTCCAATCCATTTCCCTGTGGAGGTTTCCTTGACACACTGTCAAGGTTTTACCATGTAAATCTTTTGTGTGTTTACTTCTGTATCAGAGCTAGAGCGAATTGTGAGGGTTGTGGCAGTGATAGAGTTGATTCACATTGTGGAATTTTTGTGTCGCAAAATAATAGGACACTGTGTCGAAGGTGAAGTTGAAATTGAAAAGCAGAGGCGAAGTGCTGGTGCTATTCGCGGATTGGAGGAGGACGTCTATAAGAAAAATCCAACGAAGAAAAAGGTTGATGTTCTTCACAAATTGGAGTAGGACACCTGTCAGAATGAGAAGCACGCTAGAATCTAGGCCGCTTGGAGGAGAACGCCTGCAATCCAAACCTCTAACGAGAAGCATGTTGGAATGTAGGTCGCTTGGAGGATAAATCTTGTTGTCTAAACCTCCACAAGCTGTCGAAATTTGAAAGGGCCCGTTGTTTGGCGACAAAAAAGAAGTGTTGTCGAAGCCGTGGAGGAATTATCTGCCCACTGTGTCTGTCGCTACTAGAGAAAAGGCTGTTGAAGTCGTAGAAGAAGAGTCTGCCGCAGTTGCCAAAGTTGACTTGCCAAAAACTGCCGCAAGCCTACAGTTGAAGGTGTAGAGTAAGTGTAGAGTTGAAGAGAGAATTCACAATGGAATCGGGTACAATTAAAAAAAAAAAATGAAATTTACAGTTCTTTAAACAGAGAAATAAAATAAAATAAAAATTTTCCTTTGAAATTTTAAAGAATTGAAGTGAAATTTTTAAAACTCACTTACAGTAAAAGGAATAGAGAAGAAATTGGAAATTTATTTATGAAATTCTGAAGCAGGGAGGGTGGTTTGGCCAGAAAATGTTTAAACAGGGTTTGAAATATGATGTTTTAAATTTTGGAAATTTAGAACAAGAAGGGAAATCATATTCTTAAAGGAATTTTTTATTTTAGATTGAAAACAAATTATATTTTATAAAGAAATTATGAAGATTGGAAATTAGAAATAAACCCTAGAAGAAGAAGGGATATATGAGAGGATACTTGAGACTTCAATTGAGAACTTGTTCATAGAATATGAGAGGGTTGTTGTAAAATTATGATAGAGGTCATCTATGTTCTCTATTCTAGATAAAGGAAGCAAATTATTTTTTAATTCATTTAGAAAGAGATCGTTTTTATTTCTATCAAAGTTTAAGTTCTTTTGACTATAAGGATTATCTTCAATGGGATCTCTATGCATGACAAAATTGAGAGTTATGAGTAAAGGCCTATGATCAGAGTAAAGGCCTATGATCAGAGTCAGGCTCGTGGTTGTCTAAGATGTCAAAATTTAGAATTTCGCTGTATAAAGGGAGTTCGGAAATAACATAGTCTACCACACTGCTTCCAAGCCCATGGATGCATGTCATTTGGCTAGAATTGGACCACTTCTTTAGATTGTTGCAAATTATGAGATCCCGAGCACTACAAAGCTTGACTAGCTCTGACCTAAACAAATTATCCCGGAGGTCTTCAGAGCTCCTTTTGTACCGGTTAGCCAGAGTAAGGTCTTCTTCTAAGTAAAGAGGATTGGGGTTGGAATGATTTCTTAGAAGAATAGCTTGGTTGCTTTAAGTTCAAGCATTAAATTCACCCATTAAAAGGATATTACCTTCATTCCTTAGGCTAGAAATATCATTCTTTAAACCCTTGTAAGGACTATTTTTATCTAGATTTTTTTTCTTATAGAAGTTAGAATTGATGGGGGGAAAATAAAAGATTGTTATGTAGGTCTTTTTATCATTAATGTCAGTAATATCAATGCAACTATATTGGTTGTAAGGGTCATTTTTATAAATCCTAGCATGGGGGGAGATGTTCTTCTTAATGTAGCAAGCTATGCCCCCAATGCCTCTAATGGAGGATTTCTTGTTCTAGGTAGACCATAGTGCAAAGCCATCTATGTTAGGGACCTTAGATTCTTTGTGCTCCCAAGTTTCAACAATCAATATAATATCAACATCATTTGAGATCCAACCTAGCTTGGGACCTTTGTTCCATGGAAAGCCCCGACAGTTCCAAGAAAGAATTTAGAGCATGTTGAATTGCTATTTATTACTATATTTTTGGTTTGTATCTCGAATAAAGACTTTTCTATTTATGATTATTGCCCATTTTCCTTCCTTCCTAGCTTCTTTTAACTTTTGAACCTCCTTTCTTATTTTTGCTTGATCTTCTGGAATGACATCTTCATTTATAAATATTCTCGTTCATTTTAGACTTGAGGTTTTACTAAGTATGTCGTACATATGGTCAGTAGAGCTCACCTTTATTCGAATCAGCCTTCCTTTATTCTCAGTTAATTTCCGTAACCTTGTTGCTTATGTGAGACACATGGTTTCAATTTGTAATCTATTATGTAATTCTTCCTGGGTTGTGGCTAAAGTATCCTCATCTACCTCCTCTTTCAAACCTAATATTATAAGGTTGAATGCCCTTTTTTTACTCTCATGTTCTAATTCGATCAATTTGTTCATTTCATCTTTGATTGGTTTGATATCTAATTTACATACCCCACTATTTAGGGTGAGACTATTGTTAACTTTTTCTTCTAGTTCTTTAATCATGTCCTTCATTTTAAGACTCTCTATATTATCAACATCTCCTTGCTAGGATGTTTGGTTCGTATCTTGGTTTTGTTTTTCTATGACCTGCAACCTAGTCTCCATTGCCTCCATTTTATTCTCCAATAGTTCTATTTTATTTTCTATTTTTTTGGATCTTGTCTTCAGGAGATGTGAATTTGTTTTCCAGCATGGCTTCTAACTGGGTTTGTATCTTGACTTCTCTTTCCTCTCTATGTTTCTCTAAAGACTCTATATACTCATAAAGACTCTGTAATGTAACTATGCTAGGTATACCTTTGGTAATCTTTGGTAGCTGTGGTGAAATATTCATACTTGAGAATATATGAGCATATATGTATTAGAAAAAGATAAAGAATGTGTGCACCGAATATTAGAAAACTGGACAATAGACTAAGTACCTGGTCCAAAAATTTATCGAGAAAAAAATGACCGTAGACCCAAGTATTAATCGAGAAAATTCACACCGCAAACTGAAGTATTAAATGAGAAAATTCACCTCAAAATTTTCACTGCAGACCCAAGTGTACACTAATATTATATATAAGTGTATAATATTAATACATATTTATTATTTTTTAAAATTTATTACAAAATACAAAAATAAAAATAAGAATAAGTAAATATGATTTATTAAATTTTTTTTTTTTAAATATTTGTTACGGTATTTAAAATTTTCATGTGGTTAATGTAGTTGGTGGAAATTGTAACCACATATATATAATATTAATACATATTTATTATTTTTTAAAATTTATGACAAAACACAAAATACAAAAATAAAAATAAACAGATATAATTTTTTTTTTCTTTTTAAATATTTCTTACGATATTTAAATTTTTTTAGTTGGTGGAAATTGTAATCATATATTTTAAATTTTTAAATTTTAAATAAGATAACTTTCTTTTACTAAATAACATATAAAATAATATGATAATAGTCCATAAAATTGAAATAAGAAAACAAGAAAAAATAATTTAATAAACTCAAAGATTTAGAATTGTTAAGATTTGATTGATGAGATGATATGAATTCAGAAGAAACTATATTAATAAAATTTAATTTATAAAAATATTTTAAAAACATAATATTCTGAGTTAATAATAAATCGATAACCTTAATTCTAAAAATAAAAAATAGAAAATAACAAATGATTTACATGTATTTGAGAAAATAATGATAGTCTATTTAGCCGGAGGAATTGCCCGGCTTTCGTCAGCCGGAAAAACTCCCGACCCCCGCCGGCATTCCTCCGACGTGCTTCCGTTTGATATGCATTCTGACACGCCTCCGTTCATCAATATCGAGGCATTTAATGCTCTTATGCCAACCCTGCCACCATACATGGCCATGCTATGGGCATAGTAACGCTACCGCCGTCATGGGTATTTTAGCCACCTCCATTAACTGCAGTTACGCATCAATGCTATTAACCTGCCCAAAAATTCAAAAGCTGTTTCGGCGCCAAGAATTTAATAATGCTCTGCATGCCTGGTGATTTTGACGCCCTCCGCGGAACTGCGTATTAGTTGAAGACGCAGATTTCGAACGCTCAGATCGAGCTCGAGGTGGGACTCCATCAGATAAACTCAGAGGTAACCGATTTTTTTAACAAACTGGTGTAAAAATGGAAGATTGCTTCGAAAGCTAAGTGGTACAGCATCGATGAGGTAGAGAACAAGTTTCTTCAGTTGATCGGACCAAAATCCCCAAAAGATTGGTCTGATCTGAAAATGGATCTTGGAAATAAGTCCTTAAGCCAAGAAATTGAATAAACCCTATCTTTCCGAATGAGTATAGAGTGGTAATTCGAGTTATTTTGATCCGCATTGCTCTGTATTTGGTAGGATAAAAACAGGACCGATACTTGGCAAAGCACATCAATCGCTTCTGCTCTGTTTCTGAGCAAAGTTGTCCCAACATCCTTTTAATTTCGCAATGAATTCATTGAAGGAACTTGACAGTTTGTATTTCCTTTCGTTGATCTACCGCTGATAGCCATACCTTCTTGGCTCATTCCATGCCAGAGTTCATATTATTCTATTTTTTCCAATTAAAGTTTTGGGTATGGAATTTCGGTACCGATTGCGAGGCAAAGCTAGTTGTGCTACTGGTGAGAAATTCAATGATTTTCCTAACAGCATGGTTTGTTTTTCCTCCATTTTGAGTTAATAAGTGTTAATTTTCTTTTTGTTTCAAGATTTTTGCTATTTATTGAGGGATATATATAGGATGAAACCCTTACCACTACAGCCAAGGTAAGGGTTGCAACGTGACACCAGTAATCTCTAAAATTTGCACTTGTTCTTGTTTTCAGGTATGGCTTTTCCTATCCGTTTTCGTTTAAGTTAGTGGGTAGATATTGAACTGTTGACTTGCCTAGTGCGGTCATTTCTTTCTGAAGTGTCAACCGAGACTTCAAGAAGTAATCATAAAGATGCATTAAAATGGAGATTACAGACCCAAAGATACATCTGCGTGCTCCAGATCTTGATTCTCCATAAGCGTTTAAGCTTCTTTGGTGTGCAGGAATTTATATTTAGCTGCAGTTTTTCAATAATGCATTTTTTTTTTTGCAATATTGGTTTGCAGAGGTGCCTGTATAGCCCAGTGAATTTGAACAAATGTGTAGATAACTCTGCCAATTTTGGGGTTTTCCCTGCTATCAATTCCAGGAACTCATTATTTGGGGTTCTCTTTCCCTGTTTGTCTGTGTTTTATGGATAAATTCCAGGAACACATTATTTCTTCTTTGGCACCTGAACCAGATAAATCTATTAATTTTTTTTCCAGGTGAACCATATAATTCTATTCTTCCTTCTACCCAAAAATAAGTCGGAATTTCTAACACGTTATAAGGTAACTAATGCCACTCAAAATTCCCTGAACCTTGATAGAGGAAAATTTAGAAAATGAAAGGCAAGGAGTCGTGCAGGTAACTTGCATCTCCTTTGATCCACCTTACATACAAACCACAATTTCGAAGATGAAAATCAAGGAACTGTGCAGGTAAATTGCATCCTTTGATCCACTTTACAAACAAATATCATTGGAAGTGCAGAAAGATAGATTTCTTTATTGGGTTCCTTTGTAATTGGGAGTGGCCATGATACAGATAGTATTTTTTAGTTTTTTTTGTGTAAAAGTATGTATTAAGATTGAAATTCTGACATTTAACTTGATTATTGTCCGTTTATCAATGTTTAAAGTAAATTTCTTTCACTAACCTTTCCAAATAACATTTGCTATTCATTATGCAATGCCACAGTGATGTACATTGTAAACTTCATATAGTTTGATTGGTGTAAACATTTTTGATGTATTTGTGATTAATGATAAATGATGGTTAAATTCTGGAAATTGATTGGAGGTATATTATTTCATTTTTTTATTTTTTTTAATATCTATTATGAATCAAAAAGCATGTATTATTTTTTTAGAATAAGAAACCATGTTATAAGTTTTTTAGCTGTTTTTTTTGGAAGATGTGAAAGTTTGTTTGTTTATCAATGTTGTGAATGATACATTTGTAAATTAAAAATAAACTACTTTCTAAATAGAAAAGTAATATTAGCTATAATAGAAAACAAAAACTAATATGTAAACTAATATGCTATAAATGTTTAGTTAATTGTCTATATGAAATAATATATATTTTTTTAATTTCATCTAAAGAAATTAGAAATAGAAAATATGTTTTATAAAGATGTTTAAACTTTATATTTTTAAAAATATTTCAACACAATTGCTTTTTAACTAATTTGAATATCAATGTTAACTCATTTATTTGGATATCAATTAATTGTCCATATGACATAGTATAATTTCATCTAAAGAAATTAGAAGTAGAAAATATGTCTTAGAAATATGTTTAAACTTTATATTTTATTAAAATATTTCAACATATTTCTTTTTAACTAATTTGAATATCTATGTTAACTCATTTATTATGTGGATATCAATTTATTTACATATTATATTTTTCACTTTAAAAGGGATTTATACTTGAAGAAATTTGATCTCTCTTGGCACAAGTTAGATCCGGAGTTAGACGAATCTGGCTGGTTTTATTGTTGTGTGGGGCACATCAATATGATTTAGGATTTTTGAGACATTTCGAAAAGAAATATTACTTTTATAAGAATGTGTAGATATTGGTCTTTTCCATGCAATTTTAGTTAAGGAAATGGATTAAATTTTACTTTTTTCAAAAGTTTTTTGATATTTTACAATTATAGTTGTGTTTGGAAATTAATACAATTTATTTATTTATGAAAAATAAAAATGGTGTTGGAGAGATTCACATAAATGATATATACACATTTTTTTGGGTAACATTAAAGTGAACAAAGTAAAAACATTAATAATTGTCAATCTATTGATGTGTATACATAATACATGCTTAATACTAATCAAATAAGTTGATCATTTAAATTTTTATTTTTTGGGACTAAAAGATCTTATAGCTTGATTTTGGCAAGCCTCATATGGAAAATGACATGTATTTGTTTTTAAATATAAAATTAATTGAAAATCATTATCTTGGAACATATGAACCAATATTTTAATTTTAGTTTAGTATAAACCAATTCTATAAAATTTCAAGTAACATTTAAAATAAAGAATTGGAATTATATGATCTATTCAAACAATTTATAATTTTGAGATGAAGTAATATATGTATTATTTTGTTTAGAGAAAATCTATATATAAAATTAAAAACAATTTAATTTTATTATACAAAGTAATAGATGTTTCATCTTGTTAAATAAAAGCGGACACATGAAATTAAGTATTTCCAAGGTTATGATAATGTTGGAACACATTAAATTTCTATTTTTATTATTTCAATTTTTCATTTTATTTGTAAGATTGGAAAGACTACATCTTCAACATGTCCAATATATCATTGAACCGGTGACTTCACATCAAGGAGTGCTTTAACAGAACACTCGATTATAATCTTAAACTACAAAATCATATATTCATATATATCTATATATATATATATATATATATATATATATATATATTCAAAGCTTAAATTCAAATCAATGCATCATCTTTTTTATTAAAGAAATGACATTTTTGTGTACATTTTTTCAAAAGGAAAAATCAATATTTCATTAAAATGAAAAATAGTTTACATAAATGGTGAAAATAATCAATACCCATCTATATATATATATATATATATATATATATATATATATATATATATATATATTCAAAGGTAAATTCGCGGGAGTTGATCCATCCTTATTAAAGAATTGAGAGATTACGTGTATTTTTTTTTGTTCAAAAAGAAAATAACATTTTCATTAAATGAAAGTTGTTTACATAAATGGCAAAATAATTCAAAAATAATAGGCACATAGGCCTCCACAAAGAACCCTCCATAGGAGTACTCGTATATAAATGAAATGGGCAACCAAACATTATAATGTCAACAACCCCATCAATAATCTAAAAGTATAAGTGCAAGGTCCATACATAGAATCAAATTGTCACGTCTCCTAAACCCAATTTTTTTTTTTTCCATAGGATTATGTTATTATTTAGAATCATCCGTTATATCTCATCCTCATGTATACTCCTCCTAAATTCCTTAACTCCTCCTCTACAATTATTTCATTTTACTCCGAATGAGATTCAACAGGTCTCTCTTAAGGTCTATATTCCTAATAGATCTATATTCATCACCCCTATGGTGAGTGCTACCCATATAACATAACTTAATATTCTCCGCTTTATGCGTCAATAACAATTATAGTTTTTATACTGCATCACCTACAATGCAGACTGTTGGCTGGGGTTTAGATTCTTTTCAGTACTTACAGACAGCCCTGGAATACAAGAATTTCCATGAGGATTTCTGGCTTACCCTCCCCTCTTCTCAGTTCATATAGTGGACTTATCTATCTACATCTTTTACCTTGTATTTCTCAGGTTTTCTGTGCAGGATGATCACTAGGTCCTTCATCAAACTTCCCAGTTTGCCGGCCAGCCTCGAAGTATAGATGTATGCCTCCTCACATACATCTATCTCTACGCAATTCACCACTCGTGCTCCACTACTTTCCCAGTAGTTCTATGGATGTTAACCAGATGCTTTGCTCATGGTATTTTACACCTGCTTACAATCTTACTTAACCCCACTGTTATCACACACTCGATTGTTCAATAGGATTTCCCACTTATTTTACTGTTATAACCATGCAACATGTGTGAAATTCTGGCACAGATCCAGCTGTTCCATGTGAAACTAGGAAACAGATCCTCGAACTTAAAGCAATTGGTGGTAGAGAATACTGCACTGGATAGTGTAGAATTTCAGGGGTTAGATCTTCGTCCTTAATTAGGGTTCAACTTATACTTTCAGATGATTACACTTACATTTAATAGAATAATTTAAATTCTAACTGTACCATTCTCTCCATTGGTACATACATACGAAACCCTATACGACTATCACAGGGTTATTATTTCTTACTTTCTGTTAGTGGTTACAGGGGGTTCTGGCCATCCGTATTATATGATAGATTTTAGTTTTTTGGAACTGTGCTGTTCCTGGTTACTGGTTTGTTACCATTTTCTGTTTCTACACACAGAACTTAAATACTCCTTTCCAAGATATCAAGCTATACCTCTACATAGTTATTAGATTGGTTGTTTTACCTAATCCATCATCTCAATATCATTAATTCCAGGTTCTCATACCCACCCCCCCAACCATTTGTCTCTACTGTCAACAAGAGATATTTGCAATTTCATAATTTTCATACCTCATCGAACCACTAATCCATTCAATACAGCATACACGGAACCTAACATAATAATTCATACATTTCATAATGTACTATAACATCACAACTTCATAAATTTCATAAAAGCATATAACATCACAATTTCATAAATTGCATAAAGGAATATCATATCACAATTTCCTCAAAACAGATACATTTAACACAAACTTATAGATATTCTAAATGTATGCATGCATACCTCTACCATGACCAGTCCTCCCAACCTTAGAATCCTCTTTATCTCGCAGGATTCACCCCCGAGCAGAGATCCTCCAAGAACAGACTAGCCTCAATCTGTTCTGGAGCAGCTTATTTAAGCTGTGCTTTCCCCAAGCCTGTTTCCAATTCTGCGTCCAGAATTTCAGGATGCGTTATTCCTGTTTAGCCTAGGCTTCCCATTCTGGGACTCTTTAAAGCTGCCTTAATCTTTTCCTCAGCTTTTCCAACTTTTTTCTCACCTCTTCCCAACTACCCCTCTTCATTGGGGAAATTTAGATTTTTCCTCAAAAATCTAAATTAGAATTATTCTTTCAAGGATTTTTGAAAGATTTTGGGGAAAGTATTTTCCTTTTCCATCACCTCATGGATTAGGCATGTGATCTCACTTTCTCATCTGGTCATAGTGCATGCACAAAATATTTAATTATTTTTCATAAATAAGTAGTTAACCATATCCACATAATAATTATCCATTGGGGTCCACTCCCCGATGGATTTATGTTCAAATGTCTAATTTGAAAAGCATAGAACTTGGGGGTGTTACATATTCCCCCTCTGAAAATAAACACCGTCCGCGGTGTTGTCAACTATCTACTTAGTTTATTTTGAACATAATTATGAATGCTTTTCCATCATCTGAGCTTCTCTGTTCCATGTAGCTTTTCAGCAGTAAAGTGCTCCACTGCACCTTTACTCTAGCTACTGGTCATTTTCGCAATTCAATTCCTTCTCGCTTTCATCTTTGAGGCGACTCTGGAAGGAGTTTCCTCTTCTGGTTCCACCTGAACCACAATTCAAATCAATCATGTGAGAAGCATCATGTACAAAAATTATAACGTTTCCTTTCCAACAAGGAGACATGAAATACATCAGGAAATTTAATAAGCAATGGTAGGGCTAATATATAAGCCATTAGTTTCCAGCAGAGTACTCTCCTGCCTCCACTCTCTTTACTGAAGCCTTATGCCATTGGTTTTCTTCCTACTTCTTTTCAAGAAGTCTGTATGGAAGATCTTTTATTCTGATTTCTCTGTCCACAATTCATACCAATGTAAGTAAGATCATAAAATTGATAATTCACAACAGCATTCTGCATTTCAATAACTTAAGACATTCAGTTATAAACCATTCAGATTCATAATAGTTTAGTGTACTTTTAGTACACCACTTATCCTTCCTTGTTTTGCAGTGAGGTTCTTTCCTTGCACCACTTGGTTCAGTTCAGCTTTTCTGAATTTTGCTAGGTGATTTATCTTCACCTTTTTCTTCTTTGTTTCCAGAGTGCCAAATTTCCTGTTACACACTTGTCTAAACAATTTCTCAACTTTTTCATTAGTACACATAAATGAGAGAAAACAATTGGATCATATGCATGTTTATGCTTACCCTTGCTCATTTTATAGTTGTACTTCTAGTATCTTTTCATTGTTTCTTTTGTTAGTTACTTAATTTAATTAGTAACAACAAGATTTCTTAATAATCTCTACCATTCCATGCTTACCTCTCACATGAAATGGTATCCACTAGTTCAAAACTTAAGTGAACAATTTTGGAACTGATGTTTTTCCCCCACATCCAATTCCAAAATACAGCTCATCCCTTTTTTTTTTCAAAGACTTACCGGAATTTATGCATTCACTTTTAATTGTATGTTCATGCTTTGCTAGTTCTCCTCTTCTATTTTTCTCATAGGTTTATATAAAATGGAAATAAATCCTAAAAGTATTCCAACTTTTTCCTGAATTATAAAAGGATTTCTTCTTTCCTAATGCATAAAAGCATTCTAAATTTTTTTTTTCTAATAAAAGCAACCAATAAATCTCTCATGCTTTTATCTTTAATCTGTATTTGTTTTTTTTTTTTTCTTTATGAGGGAATTATCACTTCTCCAAAAAATTTCCTAATTCTTTTATTCATTATCTCTAGACTTATAAAATATACCAACTAAAAGAATATAAACAATTAATTAAGAATCATTCCTCCACTGTCACAAGAATATTCTTCCTTAACTAATTCATCAGGAAAATTTTAATTTATCCCTTCATACCTTCCTACCTAACTCTAGGTAATGGTTCCACAGTTACTAAATCAATCATTTAATTGTAATTAAAACTTGTACTTAAATCTTCTTTTCTTTTATAGCAGTATACATACCTTATTTATAGGATACATCTCCCACTTACTCATATACTACTTACATCTCAAGCCTTGGGCGATATACATCTCATGAGCATGTATATATATCCACTAGGTTTGTGTATATCCTATATATTTCCAAACCTTATTGTGTAAGTAACCATGATATCTATATATATATCTATATATATATATATATATATATATATAGCCTTAGAAATATTATTTTGATGAACATATGAATATATATATGTATCCCTATATTATATATATTCTTATATAAGTTCAAAGGCTTTTTGAAATGCTATCATATATATATTTAAAATAATCCCTTTTATAAAATTTAATATTTTTCCATGTATATAGTTCCCTTATATACATAAGATAACATGTTCCCTTGGGGCCCCTATGTATAACCATTTTCAATCACTCACATATCTATACCATCTACATGTCCACATACAATATCTATTACAAATATAAAACTTACATGTATATATATATAAAGGTGCATCCTACGTATAGTATCACTTACCAAAAGTAATTAAATGAGCATAACTCTAAGTGTTACGTGCACATCAATATAGGAATGAACACCTATTCCGAACGCTAGGAATAAACACATATTCCGAACGCATGGTTTGATGTCACTTATATACTTATATACATACACTTGGATAACTTACTTCTTTACTCATGTATAGTTATATACCATGTATTTTTATCATTGGTGAAATACGTTGGTTAAAGTAAGTGTCCTTATCTAAGCGGCATTCATAGAAATTGCCATACGCGATATTCATCAACATTGCTATACCATATAGTTATGTAACACGATGATATGCACTATACCCCCTAGGAAATCATTTACTAACGTGAAAGCGTTCACGTGTAGGGACGAGGCTTAGTTTTATAAAAAAAATTAAGTATCCATTTTTTTTTTTTTTTTATTTATACCTTACCACGCACATAGTATAATTATCATACTGCTCAAAAATTATCGCAGCGTGTATTATTGAAATTTTAATTCTTATAGTTTTGGAATTGCCTATGCAAAACCCATATACACGTAGACATTATCATTCATCTTAATTCTCATTTTTTTTTTTTTTCCTCTTTGATATTCAAGTTCACATGAGACTCGTGCCCATACCCCACTAATTCTCTTATAGAATTATAATAATACTAAGTGCACTTATGTGTTCTTTTTATACATATGTAAGGACCTACCCCCTATATCTATTGTAGCGTCCATACCATATATCTATATTATCATCCATATATATCGTAGCCTCCATATACATATATACTCTCAACCATAGGTTTATATATCCTAAAGCCCATCTTTATATATATAACCACCATATATATCGTAGAACCCATATCCTAATTTTTTTCCATTCATAATTATATATATATATAACACCTCGGTCTTTTAATCTCATATATCTATACCTGTAGCTTTCCTTCATATGGCGGTTTCGCCTTTTGTCACGGCTAGTGAACCTACAGGTGTAATTATATGGGTCACGATTCATTTTTATCAAATATATAGTTTTATCTCTTCCCATGGTATTGTATCGGGTTTGTAAATATATATGTATATAAATTGGTAAATATATATATAATGCTTATAAACCTCGGAAAACCCATCGCGAATTGTGTGATATAATAATTCTGGAAATTAACCCGTATACATTTCGTGAAGAATCCGCGTTGCTTCTTGCGGAAGGTATTCAGGTTTGGAGATGATTATATTGTTATCCTTAATTCTCATCTTATTCGGGAACTGTGTTTATTTTATTCTCATTTGCATGCATCGGGTTAATGCGGAGCGGTTGGTGAGATTTTGATATCTTTCTCGGCATAATAGTGGCCTACCGATCCGCACCCGCGTACGGCCTAATTGATGTAGAAAATCGATTGAGTGTGGCATCGAATTTTTTTCCGTAGACTCCACCGAATTCTTTTTGTGCCCTAGACCAAATATCAACTCTGCACGCCGTCGATGTACAGGGTATAGGTGCATGAATCCTCGCCCACATCGATCCCCTGCGCTGTGTATACGGATTAGGGTTTATAGACTTACAGTCGGATGTAATGGCTGTAAGGATTTCTAACCCTGTCGGCGGTGAGCGGCCTGCTAGTAATGGTGTGTGTATAATATATATATATATATATATATATATATATATATATTTTTTTTTTTTTTGAACACAGTACCGCATTCCTCCCACCGTCGGAGAATGTTACACGCGTCTTTCGTTTCTCCAGACGCAAGGTTCAAATCTCCAGGTTTGTCTTCCCGATCTCACGTGGAGCGCGCTGAAATTGCAGCGAGGGTTTGTTATAAAATCTTGTTTTCGTTTTCTTTTCTTTCCCAAACCCGAATACTGCTCTTTTTATTTCGTCTTGTGTTATCTTATTGCAGTATACAGGGAGGGAATCATGGCGTGTGTGACCCCTGAGTTCGATCCCTCATCAGCGCCGAGTTATAGACCGCTTTTGGTCAATTGTTTTCTATTCCACAGTTTTTCTTTTAGGTTTCTGATTCAATTGGAAATGCATTTATCCACCATTCTGCTGGTTCGTATTGTTGTGTTTTTGTTCTTCTTTTTCATCTACAATGTTGCCTCTGATTGTAGAGGGTGCAGAGGGCTTCTGGTTTCGAAATGATGCGTTTAAACCCGACCGCGCTAACGCAGGTTTGCTGCCGGTTCGGTTCAATGAACGCACAAGTATTCGTATCTATATTTCCTGTTGTTATCCTTTGCAAGGTAGTATAGTATATCTACCTATGTCGTATTCGCCAATAATGCTCTTTGACAATCGTTTCCACTTTATTTCTATATCTACACATACTTTTTTTTTGACAATCGTTTCCACTTTATTTCGATATCTACACATACTTTATAACAATAATTTTATGATATAGTATGTGTAGGGTGAAAGTTTAACGCGCGACTTTTATGCTTTCTTGGAGAGAGAATTTCATATACTCATACAGTTTTATTAGCGATTTCTCACCATAGTTTCAAATCTTCTACTATGTTAATTGAGTTAATGTTGTAAATGCATATAAAGTTTCACCCTCTACAATTCTTTTTGTCACGTTATTTGTTTACCAGAGTTAAAAAAAAGTTGCCGCCATCCAAAACAGCAGTGCACCTATTTCATTTGCTTTTATATTTCTTGCCAACCGTAAAAGATACATACAACGGATCGGCCTATGGCTCACGGCTTGTATGGAGTTTATTGGATCTACGTGATTATAGCTTATATAAGAATTCTCTTGACCGTCGCGTTCAATACCCATTTAATAGAATTACTTCTTGTTGAACGTAAACATTCAATCATTAATATACCATGTACCTGCTTAATGGGTTATAGTTGGCTATAGGTTTCGAGCCTCTGTTGTAGAATATACAATGCCTCTCGTCCATCTATGCATTGTAAATTTTTTTTTATTTTATAAATGAGTTATATGAATTCCGATCTGCCAAAACAGTTGTTATATTTGACCTTTGAGTATAAGACTTCGGCGTCTCCAAAATTATGAAGTAGGTCGATATTTTCAGTTTGTTGTTCAATCTCTTAAAATTTTGAAATATGTCTTCTAGAGACTTTAAAGATGGCCGTAGGTTTATTTTGTTCATATATTGGTTTAAATATATGATGTGCGTTGTAGATATAGGTATATAACTTCATGGTTAATTCGTTCTTAGAAAATATAACTTCATATATATGGTTATATATGGTTACATGGTTATTAACAAAATTTAAGTCGTGTAACTCTTAGATCTGATTAACATATCTTTGTAGCGTTTTTTTTTTTTTATGCATAGGTATATAAGAAATCTAAAGTTTAATCTACACTAAGCATAAATAATCTTTAGATCCTACATGTTTATTTCAAGGTTTAGAATTTAAGTTATAATACCAAGTACTCTAACCTTGTTATCGATATTATCACCCTTCTATGATGTGAATTTCTTTAGTAGTTTGGTCGCCCTACAAGATATACATTCTACAGTCCTTACTCTCCTTTTTAGATATACTCATAGGTATGCAATTAGTGCTGGATTTGAGGGCAGAATTTATAACTTAAGCCCTTCACTAAATAATTGTTTTCTAAGAGAAGGGTAGATTTGTAAAGGCAATATATACAATTGTGACTGTTATCAAAATCATATAGAGTAAAAACGTTTATTCTCTCTTTCTTTTCCTTACCCCCAATTCTGTTATAATATTCAACCCACCTACATGTGTTAAGTCGAACTTGAGTAGAGAACAGAAATAGATTTTTGTTAAGTGCTTATGCAAGTATTCAGGAGTTCAACATAATGTCCTATACTTGCTAGGACAGCCCTAATACTCATATAGAATAGAAGTACTTTTTATCTAGAGAAATCTCGAAGTCTTTTCTTTGTTTAATGTCCTTACTTTCTTTGCCTTAAATCTACTACAATATAGTTCTAATATAATGGTACAAATATCACATGTGTTCTACATAACACTAGATACTATTTCATTTTCCATAGAGATTAAGAACTTCAGATTTATACCACACCATTTTCTGCGGAGATAAGTGATTGTCCTGCAAGTATATACTTGAAGTAATATTTTTAATATTCATAAGATTTATAACAGTGTATTATTATTTTGTGAGCACATATCTTGCCCAATTTTTGAACTTTAGCTCCGATACCATTTGTCACGACTCCCAAACCCCTTTTTTTTTTTCTTCTATATGATTGTTATTATTTAAGAACATCCGTTATATCTCATCCTCATGTATCCTCCCCCACCTTCACTCCTCCTCTATAACTATTTCATTTTACTCCGGCTGATTCAACAGTCTCTCTTAGTTAATCTACATCTTTAATAGATCTATATCTTATCACCCCTATGATGAGTGCTGCCCATATAACATAACTTAATATTCTCTCGCTTATGCGTCAATAACAATTATAGTTTTTATACTGAATCACCTACAATGCAGACTGTTATCCGGGGTTGAGATTCTTTTTAGTACTTACAGACATCCCTGGAATACAAGAATTTCCATGAGGATTTTTGGGCTTAACCTCCCCTCTTCTCAGTTCATATAGTAGACTTATATACCTACTTATTTTACCTTGCATGTCTCAGGTTTTCTGTGCAGGATGATCATTAGGCCCTTAATCAAACTTCCCAGTTTGCTGGCCTGCTACTCTTTTCAATATGTTAAAGTTTCAGCATCGAAGTATAGATGTAGGCCTCCTCGCGTACATCTATCTCTACGTAGTTCACCACCATTGCTCCACTACTTCCCCAGTAGTTCTATGGATGGTAACCAGATGCTCTGTTCATGGTATTTTACACATGGCATATCTCCATTTAACTTATCAAGACCACATCAGATTGTTCAATAGAGATTTCCCATTTTATCAAGCATAACCATGTAACATAAAAGTAACATTCGGCACAGAGATCCAGCTGTTCCATGTGAAACTAGGAACAGATCCTCATGTGCTTAAAGCAATTATGGTGAGAACATCACCTAGATAAGAATTTCAAAGTACAGAGTCTCTGTCCTTAATTAGGGTTCAACTTATATTTTTAGATGATTACACTTACATTTAATAGAATAATTTAAATTCTAACTATACCATTCTCTCCATTGGTACATACATACTAAACCCTATACGACTATCACAGGGTTATTATTTCTTACTTTCTGTTAGTGGTTACAGGGGGTTCTGGGCCATCCGTATTATATGATAGATTTTTGTTGTTTGGAACTGTGCTGTTCCTGGTTACTGGTTTGTTACCATTTTCTGTTTCTACACACAGAACTTAAATACTCCTTTCAAAGATATCAAGCTATAACTCTACATAGTTATTAGATTGGCTGTTTTACCTAATCCATCATCTCAATATCATTAATTCCAGGTTCTCATACCCACCCCCCCAACCATTTGTCTCTACTGTCAGCAGTGCTATTTGCAATTACATAATTTACTGAACCATTAATCCATCTAACAGTGGCATACTGCAACTTAACATAATAATTCATTCATTGCATAATGTACTATAACATCACAACTTCATAAATTTCATAAAAGCCTATACCATCACAATTTCATGAATTGCATAAAGGAATATCATATCACAATTTCCTAAAACAGGAATACATTTAACACAAACTTACAGATATCTCCAAATGTATGCATGCACATCTCTACCATGACCAGTCCTCCCAACCATAGAATCCTCTTTATCTCCCAGGATTCACCCCCGAGCAGAGATCCTCCAAGAACATACTAACCTCAATCTGTTCTGGAGCAGCTTATTTAAGCTGTGCTTTCCCCAAGCCTGTTTCCAATTCTGCGTCCAGAATTTCAGGATGCTTTATTCCTGTTTAGCCTAGGCTTCCCATTCTGGGACTCTTTAAAGCTGCTTTAAGCTTTTCCTCATCTTTTCCAGCTTTTTTCTCACCTCTTCCCAACTACTCCTCTTCAGTGGGGAAATTTAGATTTTTCCTCAAAATCTAAATTAGAAATAATTTCTTTCAAGGATTTTTGAAAGATTTGGGGAAAGTCTTTTTTCCTTTTCCATTACCTCATGGATTAGGCATGTGATCTCACTTTCTCATCTGGTCATAGTGCATGCATAATATTTTATTTATTTTTCATAATTAAGTATTTTACCATATCCACATAATAATTATCCATTGGGGTCCACTCCCCTATGGATGTATGTTCACATGTCTAAATTGAAAAGCATAGAACTTGGGGGTGTTACAGAAATGGGTCAATGCGAATTCTGGGGCTGAAACCCTAAGACACCTAGATAGCATAGGAAGATGCTTTGACAAAAAAGAACAATGTCGAAAGGTAATTTTACCAACAAGTAAGAACAATGTTGGACGATACTCTAATGGGAAAGTAAGCGCTTCGAGATCCTACAACATGCCTCAATGAAACCATAAGGCACCTTGGTAGCACCAAAAGATACTTAGATTGGTCTCTCAAGGGATGCCATGAACCAGGGGAAGGGGTGGCTAGGGTTCCATCATCCCCAACTTCTTTATTGTATGCTTCAAATGCACAGCCACAATCCAACCCTTAGGATCCTCATCAACACATAACCACATACTAGGTTTTGTCCAGTGTTTCTCGGAACACTACAGTTAAAACACCACGACCCACCCCAAATATGTGCCATTGCAGACAACATAACACACTTCCCAACATGAATACCACTTGGGAAAGCGTAAAACAAACCCACAAAACAGGTGTGCGGCTTCATAGGCAGAATCTATCCATATCATAGACAGAACAAACCAGGTCGTGACACCCCCAAGACAACCCTAACAAGCTTAGAGGCACACAACCTCCCTCATCCAACTTCGTCATAGGCCTGAGGCACACAACCCCCCTAGGGATGTTAATGTACCTCATGCAACAATGAGGTAGGCTCAAAAGAGAAGTATAATTTGAAACCTTCAATGAGAACCTCTGGATTTGTAGTGATACGACATCATGAAGGGCAAAGACGAACACTATGAAGTAAAAGCACATGACCAAAATGATTGCCAGCGAAACCAGGCACATCATCTGAGGAACCAGAGCAAGTAGCATCTACCATTGTTATCACTGGATCCTCCTCTGCAGCTGTTGCCAATGCCTGTCGGTCTTTTGTAACACAAGCCCACTGAGGCAACAGAGCCTCTGCAAGGCCTCAATTTGTTCTTCTTGAATTCAATGGAGTTGATAATATTATTATTAAAGAAATTAAATTGTTGTTCTTAATAGAGATGGTATAAAGGAAATGACATTGCTATTGTTGTTATTGAATTATTGTTGTAATGGCTTGAGAACTCACCTTAAATTTGTCAAAAATTTCTTTGTAGAGATTTATGAGGGAAATGCTAGATGGTGTGCATAAATGCTTGTTTAATAGTCTTGGAAACAAAGGCTTGCTATTATACTTCAACTTCTATAATTCTATACCATAATTCTATATCGAGAGAGAGCCTATACCATAACAATACATTCATTAGAGACATTTAAGAACAAGAGAACTCATAATAGTCACATGATATATTTTATTTTAATTTTATAACTTCATAATCTTGAATAGAGGGACATGACTAACATACAAGTATGGAAGTATAAACATTGAATTACATGGAAGTGATTATTGTTGAGAGATATTTGGTGGTTTGTGTAATAGTGATGGTTTATGTAACTATGGAAATTCATGTAACACATATAACAGTGGAAGTTTATGTAACCATGGAAGTTCATGTAACACATGTAACAATGCCAAGATAATCATATATCTATATAGCTTGAGAAGTATATATAACTAGTTTTTTTGGAAGCTAGGGGTGAGAATATTGTAGTCTTGATCCTCGAACAATAAGAATACCAATAGCTTGTCCATTGATGCTTCGTTGACATATTGTCAAGGTTTTACTACATAAATATTTTATCTTGTTTGAATGCTTCTTTGTTATCTTGTTTCATTATTTCCTTGCATCCAAATTTTAAGTGAACTCAAATATACCAACAAGTGTTATCAGAGTGAAGGTGAAGGGGGGTGTGAGAGGTGGTGAGCTATAAGTTTGTCTCTCGCAGGAAGATAATAGGTTGCAATCCAGAGGTGTTTGCACACAAAGGAGAAGCCACAACGAGAGATTTTATCCATATAGAAGAGAAACAACCAATAAATATGTTGCTAAGATACTCTATTATGTCCACATAAAGGATAATTTGTTGTTATGTTCATGAAGAGGAGAAAACATGATTTATTAATGGTCGAGTTTTGTACGTGTTTTGGTGGAGGATGAGTTTTGATTTTCTACTTTGAGGCCATGTATAGTAGAAGTTGCGAAGAGTTTTGTCTTTTTTTGGTGGAACATTTTCTACTCAATTTGGTGACGTCACAGATGATGCAATTTGATGGAGCCACTTGTTCATTGGAGATGGTGACAAATACAAGTATAGGTCTAACTAAATTTAATAATGAGTCTCATGGAGAGTGTCATTGGACAAAGGACTTGTGGAGTCTTTCTCTAGTAGAAACTGAAAATCTAATCTATTTGTTTTTGTTGGAGATATATTTCAAATCTAATCTAATCTATTTGTTTTTTTTTTTAATGTTACCCAAAAAAAAATGTGTATATATCATTTATGTGAATCTCTCCAACACCATTTTTATTTTTCATAAATAAATAAATTGTATTAATTTCCAAACACAACTATAATTGTAAAATATAAAAACACTTTTGAAAAAAGTAAAATTTAATCCATTTCCTTAACTAAAATTGCATGGAAAAAACCAATATCTACACATTCTTATAAAAGTAATATTTCTTTTCGAAATGTCTCAAAAATCCTAAATCATATTGATGTGCCGCACACAACAATAAATCATCTAACTCCGGATCTAACTTGTGCCAAGAGAGATCAAATTTCTTCAAGTATAAATCCCTTTTAAAGTGTAAAATATAATATGTAAATAAATTGATATCCACATAAATGAGTTAACATAGATATTCAAATTAGTTAAAAAAAATATGTTGAAATATTTTAATAAAATATAAAGTTTAAACATATTTCTAAGACATATTTTCTACTTCTAATTTTTTTTAGATGAAATTACATTATGTCATATGGACAATTAATCGATATCCAAATAAACGAGTTAACATTGATATTCAAATTAGTTAAAAAGCAATTGTGTTGAAATATTTTTAAAAAATATAAAGTTTAAACATCTTTATAAAACATATTTTCTATTTCTAATTTCTTTAGATGAAATTAAAAAAAATAAAATATATTATGTCATATGGACAATTAACTAAACATATATAGCATATTAGTTTACATATTAGTTTTTGTTTTCTATTATAGCTAATATTACTTTTCTATTTAGAAAGTAGTTTATTTTTAATTCACAAATGTATCACTCATAACATTGATAAACAAACAAACTTTCATATCTTCCAAAAAAATAGAAAAAAAACTTATAACATGGTTTCTTATTCTAAAAAATAATACATGCTTTTTGATTCATACTAGATATTAAAAAAAAATAGAAAAATGAAATAATATATCTCCAATCAATTTCCAGAATTTAACCATCATTTATCATTAATCACAAATACATCAAAAATGTTTACACCAATCAAACTATATCAAGTTTACAATGTACATCTGTATTATTGGATTAATATCAATACTGTGGCATTGCATAATGAATAGCAAATGTTATTTGGAAAGGTTAGTGAAAGAAATTACTTTAAACATTGATAAAGGGACAATAACCAAGTTAAATGTCAGAATTTCAATCTTAATACATACTTTTACACCAAAAAAATAAAAAATAAAAAATAAAATAAAATAAAATAAAATACTATCTCTATCATGGCCACTCCCAATTACAAAGGAACCCAATAAAGAAATCTATCTTTCTGCACTTCCAATGATGCCAATTCGAGCATTTGATATTTGTATGTAAAGTGGATCAAAGGATGCAATTTACCTGCACAGTTCCTTGATTTTCATCTTCGAAATTGTGGTTTGTATGTAAGGTGGATCAAAGGAGATGCAAGTTACCTGCACGGCTACTTGTCTTTCATTTTCTAAATTTTCCTCTATCAAGGTTCAGGGAATTTTGAGTGGCATTATTACCTTATAACGTGTTAGAAATTCTGACTTATTTTCGGGTAGAAGGAAGAATAGAATTATATGGTTCACCTGGAAAAAAAATTAATAGATTTATCTGGTTCACATGCCAAAGAACAAATAATGTGTTCCTGGGATTGATCCATAAAACACAGACAAACAGGGAAAGAGAATCCCAAATAATGAGTTCCTGGAATTGATAGCAGGGAAAACCCAACATTGGCAGAGTTATCTACACATTTGTTCAAATTCACTGGGCTATACACGCACCTTTGCAAACCAATATTGCAAAAAAAAATGCATTATTGAAAAACTGCAGCTAAATATAAATTCCTGCATAGCAAAGAAGCTTAAAAGCTTATGGAGAATCAAGATCTGGGGCACGCAGATGTATCTTTGGGTCTGTAATCTCCATTTTAATGCATCTTTATGATTACTTCTTGAAGTCTCCGTTGACACTTCAGAAAGAAATGACCGGACTAGGCAAGTCAACAGTTCAATATCTACCCACTAACTTAACGAGTCAACAATGAGATGTCACATATTGAAACCCCAGCCAACTGGCTGTAGTGGTAAGGGTTTCATCCTATCTATATCCCTCAATAAATAGCAAAAATCTTGAAACAAAGAGAAAATTAACACTTACTAACTCAAAATGGAGGAAAAACAAACCATGATGTTAGGAAAATCATTGAATTTCTCACCAGTAGCACGACTAGCTTTGCCTCGCAATCGGTACCGAATTTCCATACCCAAAACTTTAATTGGAAAAAATAGAATAATATGAACACTGGCATGGAATGAGCCAAGAGGGTATGGCTATCAGTGGCAGATCAACGAAAGGAAATACAAACTGTCAAGTTCCTTCAATGAATTCATTGCGAAATTAAAAGGATGTTGGGACAACTTTGCTCAGAAACAGAGCAGAAGCGATCGATGTGCTTTGCCAAGTATCGGTCCTGTTTTTATCCTGTCAAATACAGAGCAATGCGGATCAAAATAACTCGAATTACCACTCAATACTCATTCGGAAAGATAGGGTTTATTCAATTTCTTGGCTTAAGGGCTTATTTCCAAGATCCATTTTCAGATCAGACCAATCTTTTGGGGATTTTGGTCCGATCAACTGAAGAAACTTGTTCTCTACCTCATCGATGCTGTACCAATTAGCTTTCAAAGCAATCTTCCATTTTTACACCAGTTTGTTAAAAAAATCGGTTAACTTTGAGTTTATCTGATCGAGTCCCACATCGAGCTCGATCTGAGCGTTCGAACTCTGCGTCTTCAACTAATACGCAGTTCCGCGGATGGCGTCAAAATCACCAGGCATGCAGAGCATTATGAAATTCTTGGCGCCGAAACAGCTTTTGAATTTTTGGGCAGGTTAATAGTATTGATGCGTAACTGCAGTTAATGGAGGTGGCTAAAATACCCATGAGGGCAGTAGCGTTACTATGCCCATAGCATGGCCATGTATGGTGGCAGGGTTGGCATAAGAGCATTAAATGCTTTATAGCAAGCTCGATATCGATGAACGGAGGCGTGTCCTAAGGCATATCAAACGAGGCGCGCCGGAGGAATGCCTGCTGAGTCGAGTTTTCCGTACCGAATGAGGCTAAATAGACTACTCTCCAAAAATAAATAAACAATGAAAGCAGTAATAATGAGATGATTAATAATGAGATGAGATCAGCTTATTCATTGTCATTTTATTTCGATCATCACTAAATCGGACAAACCCTGAGTTAAATCGGACAAACCCTGAGTAGAGGCAACTACTAAATTTAGTCTACGCTCAAGGGAGTCTCCAATCTAAATAAGATTTCATGACTTTCGGGTTTCTAACTTTGACTGAAGTTAAATAGCGTACAACAAAATCGCCCGGGTTAATCGGACATCGTTTGACTGAGATTGAAGTATTGCATCAGGCGATACAAACCTTCCACAAATTCTGAGCGAAAACTTTTATAAGCCTTCCAATATGACCACCTGACGTTCAACTGACACCCATTTTCCCAAATCAAAAATGTAAACGAAAATCAAGATGGAATCTCATTTGAATTCAATAAACCAAGACACGCTCAACTACTGCATAACTTCAATACCAGAATTTCAGTTGAATTCAACTATTTGAAATATAAATTGTAAGCGATGATCAATAAGAATAGGAATTTGACTTGAATTCAACGAGGCGGGCTATAGGCCTAACTATCTTGCAATATTAAGTTCAACTTACACCCAAGGATTTTGGTGGAGTTCGCAACGGCTTCTTCAATGGTGATAGTGATAGGTTCCTCCACTTCACTTGATAGGTTCCTCCTGCTTCAATGGTCCTCGTTCATGGCTAAAATTCAACTAGATTCAGAGTACAGAGCACAAAGAAGGATGAATAAGGAGATGAATCTCTGCAACAAACTGAGTAGAGTAGAAGAGGATCTGAATTTCATATTACTCACTTTGTGACAAAAAGCATCCCTTTTCATTCCTTCTTTCTGCTCTCTGTTCTAAATCTTGTTAAATGTTACCTTCCTCTGTATGGCAAATGGGTTCATACAGGAGAGAAGGATGGCAAATTACTGGAGGGAGGATGCGTCGTCATCAACTTCGGCTGCGTCCTCCACTTCAACCACAAATAATTCATGCAATTACTGGCTAAAATTCAACCACATTCAGATAGTAGAAAGCACAAAGAAGGAATATGAGAATATAAATCCCTGCATTGCATTTTAGGTGTATTTGTACAACAGAGTGACTACGGTGTCGGAATTAATACACTAATTGTTGCATAATATTACGGTATTCATTTCCGTCATCGTAATCACTTATCTAAAATAAAATTATCTAAAATGCGCCTTCTTCTGTTCCTTCTTTCTGCGCTCTATTCTGAATCTTCGGTTGTATGTTTACCCTCCGTGAGCGTGACGGTAAGATTCTTCTGCATATGAGCATTATGGCATGTTGATGGAGTCTTCTGGAACATTTTCCCAGTCCTAGAACGAACTGAAGCAATCACTTCGATTTCCATGCATACTGTTACTCTCCTTAGTGGTAACTTGAGAGAAACTTGTGCGAGAAAATGATCTTCAACGACCATTTTTCTTTTTCCAGTCCTACAACTGAAGCAGTCACTTAGATTTCGATGTATACTGTCACTCTCCTTCGTGGTAACTTAAAAGAAACTTCTGATTGGAAATGAATGGCATGGCAGGTGGGATAGTGACAAAACAGAGGAATTAGTGGCGGAGATCACGGTATCCAACTTGTCTCTCCCACTAAAGTAATAGTAAATCACATGCAAGATATGCACGTTAAAGTAAATGTAACACGTCAATTCATGATTTCCCGAACTGAAGCATTTCGTTCTAGGGGTCTGTGATTTTTTTAAATTAAAGTTGAAAATATATGTTTTATAATATTTAAAATAATATAAATAATTTCTTAAATAAAAATAAAGATATTTATTAATAATGTTAGAAATTTTTATATATGTGTAGTTTTTTTTGTTTTATTTGTTGGACCAGCGTGGCAAATAAAAATATTTATAAATAATATTAATAATTTCTATATATGTGTAATTTCTTGTTTTATTTGTTAAGTAATGGGTGAGTAGTCTAGATTTTAAGCTATCAAATCACTCTCGGGAACCTTTAATATGGTTGGATTTTTTCCACAAAGTTTTAAACCAGTAACATTTATTTGCCTATAAAATGTTTAATTTGAAATAATAATTTTTAAAAATTAACATCTTTAATATAATATTAAATTTTTGTGTAATATCTTTAGCCATATTTATCTTTCTAAATTAGAATGAGAATATGCTTTTATTAAAACCTCCAAAATGCGTCATTCTCCTTCCTAATCTATTGTGTGTTTGCACGATGTGTAGTAGAGTCCTCTGCATACTAATCCCATATCAAAAGTACGCAAAAATACCACCCCTATTCATAATTATCTCGTCATCCAACTTAACGCACAGCCACTAGTTCAAGGCCTCCTTTGGGATATGCCCTATAAGATTAATTACTCTCATTCATGACTTTGATGTTATCAACTTCGGTTGTATGTTGTAGTTGTTGCATTTTGTATGAATAATTATTTGTCGGGAGGCTGATAGCCTAGCCCCCCTATATTATTTTTATTTTCTTCTTTATGGTTGGTGACCATAGGAAATAATCTAATTTTAATATGTTTCATGACTGAAACATATGGAATTTGGGAGAATGTAGGTTGCCCATTGAAAACAAGACCACCTAGCTTTGAGTTACACCCTTTGTTGGCACACTTATCTGCCTTCTTGTTGAGTTTTTGAAGATTCCTTATATTCATTTTCTATCTAGAACCCTTAAAGTAGAGAATAAAATTCAACAAGATTGATTTTTATACAACCAAGGCCCCATGAATACTACTATGCTACTTTGGTTATCTATGAATACCCCTACCCCTTATATATATATATCTAATGTGTTCAGCATATTAATTGGTAGATTTTATTTACTAGAGGCCAATAATAATTTGTTAGAAACAACATTCCACTATATACTAAAGTCAATCACAATATAATAATATAACTTATGATTTCTTTTTTATATTGATATATATTTCCTTTTCTTTTATGGTATTATTGAAAGTTGTTATAAGATGTATCCCTTGAAGATGATTACTGAGCCTTGTTGATCATAATATTTCATTTTTATTACATTCTTGTAATAATTTTATAAAAAATAATCAAACTAGCTTGTATTAATCATTGTAAACACACAAGTTTTATGATATGCATAATATCTCTTCCCACTTCCAACCTCACTTTTACCTTCACTCTCATATCACATTGACACATCTGTAGGGAATTAGTATGCAAATAAGAATGTATCTAACATTTATTCTATGATCCAAGAAAAAAACATAGAAGGGGTGATCTTAGCATTAGTATCTTTAGTTAGATTGCCCACAAATGATTTTCGCCATTTATTTCATCTCTATAGATCATTATTGGATGAAGTAGAAGCATTTGTGGGAGGGCACCACCATTTTTTGTTACAAAGCCATGAATAGCTACCTGAGTCGACACGCAATCTAGTTGCAAGATAGCATATTGTGCCAACAATTGCTCAACTTATACTAGTAAATAAGTTGATTTCTCCCTTGTCTCGAAAATGCATTATCCTAATTGACATTTTTCAAAACTCTTTTGATTTTCTAAAATTTTGTAATAGATTCCCAATTTATACTTTCACATAATAGGTAGTATATTGACCAACTCTTTAGTATTGCATTTTCTCCCATTCTTCACATGATCTATCCTTCTTGTCAGAGGTTTGCACCACCATTTAATGAGATCAATATTATTTCCTTGATTTATGCACAACAAAAAACTATTTGTCTTTGACATTTTTTTCCTATAGTACTTCATTATATTGAGGCAATTTGTATCACCCATTCATTCATAATAAACTTCATGGATACTCTAGTTCGGGTTTGATTGAATACGAGTGCTCATTTATGCATATATCATTGGTAGTATTAATGCCATTTTTTCTTTCTCACCCTAATACTAATAAAATAGGTAAGAATGCACAATAATGCCATTGATTGTTAGTATTTTAGTCTTGCCTTCTACCTATGATATTAATAATAGCATTAAAATTTTTAATCGTAAGAATGTTGTGCCTTATCACTCAATCTCATACTAACATGAATTGGTCTCAATTCTTCTCACTCAAGTGCTAACATCGATGGTAAATACAATGTTGATTATACTCACTACAATACTAACAAGGTTAGCGAACTTTGCATCTCTTCTCACTCACATTCATACTAATCTAGCAATATTGAAATCATGCCTTCTCATTTCACTATTATCATTGCCAACCATGTCAGTGAAATGTATTTCTAATCATTATGGCACTAACATCAAACATGTTATTGATGTGATGCATTGTAATCCACTCTACTACTAACAACATCAAAGATACATTCGGTATCATTCCTTTACACTCACTTCAATACTAACATGTGTCATGAAAATATGAGGGCTTTATATTGTATTGAGGAAAACTTACAAGAATGGGAGATTGTATGATATATCGAGAATTGATAAGTAGTGAATGAATTTGAGATTACTATATGTTATTACATTTTTCATTAAAAAGAAAAACATATGGGAGAAGGATTGTTATTAGAGAACATGAGAAGAAGAGATCAGGTTGTGATTAGTCAATGACAATGTGTAAAAGAGTTCAATATTGTTGATGAAAAATGCATTGTTGTGTATAGCTTAAGTAGTGCCTATGAATATTACATAAATAAATATGGTAAATTTAATTATTTCACAATATTTTATGTAATATTCACTATATAGAGAAAATTGATTGTTTTTTCAATACAATATTAGTTGTTTAGATTTTAAGAAATGAATAATAATGTAAAAAAAAAAAGACAAGGCTAACGATTTATAGTAATTCAACTTTCTCTTCATTTTTCAAAAGTGGCTATGGCATGATTAAAAAAGAAGAAGAAAAAACTCAAAGTTATATCTGATATTTTGAACTTCATATTTTTGTTGACATTTTTATTATTCTCTCTCTCTCTCTCTCTCTCTCTCTCTATATATATATATATATATATAGACCAAAATTCCCTTGTCTCATTTAGTCTTAATATAGCTTAATATATTAATGTACTTACTCAACAAGTATTGTTGTTCATTATAACAAATTGGAAAAGCAATCTATATGTACAAATATATGTGTTTATGTATGTAAATCACTGTTAGGTGAGATAGTGGAGAGGAGTGTTACACTCTCCACCTAAATTAAATTCTATAAGTTCGTATCTACATGTTTGTATATATAAATCACACTTAGGTTAGATAATAGAGATGATTGTTACCCTCCCCACCTAAATTCAATTTTCAAAAGCCACACATTGAAGTTTTATAAGGTACATTGTTTTGACAACATTGATTTCTATGTTTCAAAAGCATTAAGTTTTTTTAAAATATATATATTTTGTATCATCCTAAAAATGAGAGAAATTTCCTAATAATTTTCCTTGTAAAATGAATTTTATGAGAGAAAGATATAAATAGAGAGAAATAGATTTAATAAATAAACGAATGCTCAAGAAAAAGTACCTTAAACTAAAACTTAACTTAAATTAAAGTAATTTATTCCTAGTTAACGTATGACTTTTTGTATTTTGTTTTTGTTATTTTATGATGCTTCACAAATGTGTCTTTATTGGAACTCCAATGCACATTATTTTTGTAATTAACTACTTCTCCATTAATATTATAAAAAAATAATATAGTCGTTTCCTTATTATCAACAACACCCTACCCTAATTGGTCAATAAATATTAATATTTGTAGAAAAGTTGTCCAAAATATTTTCTCTCCTCTTAACAATTTTAATAATGTTTGGAAATATTAACACCTAAATATAACTAAAGCATATAGAGATAAAAAGAATACAATTATAGAATAGATTTGGAAAATGACCAATATGATTGTTATGAATATTCACCTTCCTCATCTAAATATGTAAAAGGGTAGACATTTCCATTGCGTGACCTCTACCTACACCTATTACTTTTATTAAGGTCTATATGCTTCATCCTTGTTCTCTATAAGAAAAATTATGTCCAAGATGGATTCATATTTTGGTCCACTTGAATCAACTTAATTAATAATGTATTTCTATTGTTGTCCTTATTCTTCACCAACTTAAAACATAAAATATTTGTTGAGTTACTATAACTTGAACAATTTCATGTACTTAATCTCTCTACTTCTAGAAAATCTTATTTATGGAACCCACCTCACACATTTATTTTCAATATACTCAATAAAAGTGCATATAATTTTGTCTCTAACTAAATATTCAATGGATTCAATTTCTTCTTTGGGATTCTTGGAAAAACTGGAAAAACACTAATGGTACCAATTATCTAAAACCATCCCCTCAACTCATGCGCTAGTAATTTTCTTCTTTCACTTTGACCATTCAAAATTCTCATGGGATTTTTTTTTCTTCTTACACATATCATTTTTCTTATTTTTTTAGCCCAAAAATTTTCTTAAACTCCATATTTGAATTCTTAGACGATTAGACGAAGCACAAGCAACCCCAAATTACTCAAAAATATTTGGAGAATGAAAGAGAGCCATGATGACGAATAGTATAGAGAGCACAATAAAAGAAAAAATGGAAGAGGAAACCACAACAATAGGGGGACAATTTAGGAGAAATATAACAAAAACATCAAGATTACTAATAGAGTTGGAAGTAATAATATTGGGGAGCCTCTTTCCATCTATGTTGCTAATCTTATTCTTGTACATTAAGTACTTAACCATGGACATGCACCCAATTCGAGAGATAATGTCTTCTATGAATATAGGATAAGATATATTCTTTTTAATATTAAGATTGTAAGTTACAACTTTATTTTGGATTTGATCTATCCTTATCCAAGGGTTTCTATAGATAATTAATCTCGAAACTTCACATTCATATAAGATAAGATGAGTGATGAGCGTATCGATAGATTTTTTTTATTATCCCACAATTGAAGATCTATTAATGTACACTTGTTTTCGAACCCATAGTAACTTTCCACCCACGATTTAGGTTAACGTTTGGATTTTAAGTTCTAAAAAACACAAACTAAAGTGAGAGGTGTGGTTGGCATGCATAGGTTTCAAAATTCATATGTATAGAATTTAGGTGATTATTCAATAAAAACATGTAATTTGTTGTTAAAATTGGTAATGTTTTGGCGAATATAATCCATTTAATCATATATATGTAAAAAAATAGTGATTTTTAAACCAAATTCATCAATACGTTTTTTTACATGAACCCACCTTGAGTTTGGTGCCAACATTCATAAGATATGTTATCGTTAATTCACTAAAAACCAATTCATACAATTTCAGCAATAGCATTCCGAGGCCCTTCTCCATAGCTTCATGGTATCCACACATATATGTACATATTTGCATTATTATAATTATTATAATTATCAACACTTTCCTATCTTGTATTTAATTTCATATGGTTTACATACCAAGTGCTATTTTGACAACTAATTTATGATAGGTTTTCTCATAGTTTTATATATATATATATATATATATATATATATATATAGAGAGAGAGAGAGAGAGAGAGAGAGATGAATTAATTAAAAATAAATCATATAGATTATCATGGGGCTTACTCCTGAATATGGGGCTTATCATGATTTCTAGATTTTTTGGACTTGATAAATCTGAATTTTACTACGACACATGTTTAGATTATTTTGCTATTTGAGCTATTTAAATCTCTTATTGAAGTAAACTATATAAGGTTTTATTATTTTACTTATACGAATATCTTTGATATAAGAGTTCTGACAGTAGAGACTCTTAGTTTTTTACAAATTGATTAATTTTTTCTATGTGATAGAATAGAAAATGACGGGAAGATATTTCATAATACACTTCTTTACTAAGAAAATATAAATAATATAATTTTGTACCCTTTTTCGAATATATATATATATAGGGTTAATGTAACTAGGTGGAAATTGTACAGATACACCTAATTTTTTTTTTTTTTTAAATTTTATTTATTTATATTTATTTATTTTATTTATTTATTATTATTATTATTATTATTATTTTCTGGGGAAACATATTTCTATTATTTAAATGTTATGAAATAAATTACTTTAAATATTTATATTTCTACTAGTTTTTAAATTATATTAAAAAAATAATATAAACTCTCAAATTTTAAATAATCTAACTTTTCCTCTTCTAAGTAACTTACCAAATAATATGTTTAATAAAATTTAAATTTAAATAATAATAATAAACTAAGGCGTTGAAATTGTGTCTACTTGATTCCTTTGATGATATTCATTCATAATAAGTAATCTTAAAATCCCAAATACTTTAATATTTTAATTTATTATATATAATTATTAAAAAAATATTGTAAATCGTAATTTATTTTAATTATTTATAAAAAATATTTAAAAAAGAATTGTATTTATAACCAAATGATAACAATAATGAGTGAATGACGAATCCATGGATTTTATAGAGACAAATGAAAGAAACTAATAATACCATATATATATATATATAGCTTGCTAAAGTTCAAAATACCTCCCTTGACTTTATGATTGTTGAATTCCATGGTTTTTTTATAGTCAAAGAGTATATTTTATTTGTGGTTTCCTCTCTCAAACTATGGAAAGGCATCTGCATATGCATATGCATATATATATATATATATATATATATATATATATATATAGATATATAAAGTTGAATAATAAAAATAAACAATTACAATTTATGAACTATTTACCTATTAAATAAAATGATTAGAAATTATACCATTATGTATTTATAGAAATTATACCACTATAGTTTTTTTTATGCGAACCATATATATTAAAAAAATAATTGTAATTTACAAATATAATAATAATAAAAATCAATTATTTTTAAATTATATTGACCAATAACATAAATTTTTAGATGTTAAATAAACCAATTTTTATATTGTTCTATCACTAATAAAATAAAATAATAATATTTAATAAAATTGAAATAAAAATGAGAAAAATAATTTAATAATTCCTTTAGATTTGATTCCTAATATGATATGAATTCATATTAAAGAAGAATAACAACTCAAATAATTTTAATGCTTTAATATATTGTTTATAATTATTATTATATTTTAAGATGAATATCATCATAATAGATCATAAATTTATTTTAAAGGTTTATAAAAATTATTAATTTTTTAAAAAAGATAAATAATAATAATAATAATGTATTAATGAGTTTATGATGATGGTTAACGTCCACTAAGACCAATCATTGGTCTATCGGACCTAAAGAAAAGAGTTATTTAGTTTGATTTAAGATTTTATTCCTATGCTCAAAAAGCTTGGAGAAAAGTCTCTCGAGTTCACTATAATTTTGACATCTTAAAAGGCTAGGAAGGTCAGTATTGCAACAAAGATTATGAAATTGAGCTCTAATGTGGTTGTACACGGGGCAGTCTAAGAGGAAGTGATTTTCATCATCGATATTCATATTCTCACAAAGATGGTAGATCCTTTCCATCCATTGTGTTTTAGTAACTTTCCAACGACTTGTTCATGAGAGTTTGTTATAATCTTGGCTATCTTAATTTTCTTTTTTGAGCTAGTTAAAACAGAGAGATACTTTTGATCTTCTAGGATGGGGTTGATGACCTCATTATAATATCTTAATTTTCTTTTAGCTGCTAGATCTTTCACACACGACATTTTTTCTTTGAACTTAGAAGTAACAATCTTTTTAATGTTATTAATGTTTTGCAATGCAACATTCTTGTTGATCTCCCAATGGTTTAACTAGAACTTGGTGTCTTTATGCCAACCTCTTTTAAGCCCTTAGGTAGTTTTGGCTAGAATTTAAAGCTAGCTTAGAAATCTATGGTCTCTATGTTTATTGAGCTTGTGCTTGTAGAATAGAAGCCTAGTCATAGCTAGGCTCTCGATAGAGGAAGACCCACTTCTATAAGGAGAATAAGATAAGTTTATTAGCACCAATTTTAAGGTTATATGTTATATAGTAAAATAATGATAGAGGTCATCTATGTTTTCTATAGTAGATAAGGGAAGAAAATTAGTTTTTAATTCATTTAAAAAGAGATCGATTTTATTTCTATCAAAGATTATATTCTTTTGACTATAAGGATTATCTTCAATGATATCTCTATGCATGACAAAATTGAGATTTATGATAAAGGCCTATGATCAGAGTTAGGCTCGTGGTCGTCTAAGACGTCAAAATTTATTATTTTATTGTATAAAGGGAGATCAGAAATAACATAGTCTACCATGTTGCTGCCAAGCCCATGGATGCAGGTCATTTGGCTAGAATTGGGCCATTTCTTTAGATTGTTGCAAATTATGAGATACTGAGCACTACAGAGCTTGACTAGCTCTGACCCAAACAAATTTTCTACCGGCTAGCTAGAGTAAGGTCTTCATTTAACAAAAGAGGATTGGTGTTAGAATGATTCTAATATATTATATATTTTTTATTATTTTTTAGAATTTATTAAAATATATATATATATATATATATATATATATATCTATATAATTTATTAAATATTTTTTTAAATGTTTATTTTGATATTTAAAATTTTCATGTGATTAATGTAGTTGGTGGAAATTGTAACCTTGTATTTTAACTTTTTAAATTTTAAATAAGCTAATTTTCTTTTACTAAATAACATATAAAAAAATATAATAATGGTCCATAAAATGGAAAAAAAAAAATGAGTCAAAGGTTTAGAATTGTTAATATTTGATTGATGAGATGATATACATTCAGAATAAGTTATATTAATGTTTTAATTTCTGGAATATTATTATTATTTTTATAGTAAAATATAAATTTATTTTAAAATTTTTGTCAAAATTTAATTTATAGAAGTATTTTAAAAATATAATAACAATTATAAAAAATTAATTCTGAATTAATAATAAATTCATGGCCTTAATCCTAAAAATAAAAATGATATTCTTATTTACACAAATTTTAGAAAACAAAGTAATAATAATAATAATAATGTTATTCATGTTCATTTTATTTCCATCATCATGTGAATTTAATTGAAATAAAAATCTCTAAATCTGAAAAACCTGAGTACAAGCAACTACTAAATTTAGTCTATGGTCAACGAAATCTCCCAGATTTCAGAAACCACATTAATAACAAAATCCCCTGACTCATATTGAGATAAAAAAAGAGATGGCGAGTGTTATAATAAAAGATAACAAACCTTACACAAATTCTATGCCAAATTTTCAACCCAGTGATGTTCAACCCGCACCCATTCCTAGGCATCACATCTGAAATCAAAACTGCAAACCAAAATCAAGAGGGAATCCTAAAAGTAGAAAATAACAAATGACACTCTTATTTACAGAAAAATAATAATAATAATAATAATAAATCAGCTTATTCATTCTCATTTTATTTCCATCATCACGTGAATTTAATTGAATTGTAGATCTCTAAATGGGACAAATCTTCAGTACATGCAACTATTAAATTTAGTCTATGCTCAAAGGAATATCCAATCCACATAAGATTTCATAAAGTATTAGCATGAAAATTTGGGGTTTCTAACTTTGACCAAAGTTACTGCCAGGTTAAGACCTAAATAGCGTACACCAAAATTGCTCGGCTTAATCGTCTGACTGAGATTGAAGTACTGTGTCACTAGGTCTGGCCTGGCAGCGATACAACCCTTACACAAATTCTGCGCAAAAACTTTTATAGGCTTATATGGCCACTTTTATAGGCTTATATGACCGCGTGACGTTCAATTGGTACCCATTTTCCCAAATCAAAACTGTAAACTAAACTAAAATAAAGAGGGAATCTTAATTGAATTAAATAGACCAAAGTACAGGCCTAAATACTTGCATTAACTTCACACAGAATTTCAATCGAATTCAACTATCTTAAATATAAATTGTAAGCGACAATCAATAGGAATTTTAATTGAATTCAACGAAGTAGGCTATAGGTATAACTACTTTGTTGGAATTTCTCAATATTACAATAGAAATCTCTTTCTTTAACACAGAGAAATACAAACAAAAATTTTAATCGCAGACAGAAGACTGAGATGACATGAAAATGCTTTCTATTTCAATAACATAACTTTTTAAAAAAAACTGTTACAAATTTCTTCCTCAATGGAGGGATTCACAAAACTATCAAGACTGCTACACACGCAGTGCTTCAAAATAAAACTTCTCTCTGTCTCTCAAGAACGCAAAAATATTTCTTTGTTCTTCTTACTGTGTTTTCTTGCCTGCGGGCTCTTCACACAGCAATACAACAACATTACAATACAATTCTCTCTTGGCTCTCGGGCCTTTTTCACTTTATATAGCGCAGCAGGAACAAAAAAACATTAAACAAAGAAAATAAAACAAATACAAAGGAAAATCACTTTCCAAACATAAAACTTAACATGCCGTGACGTACGAGTGGGGACCACGTCGCAGTCGACCATTTTGCGATGTGCGATGGCGGAACGACGGAACAACAAAAATGCGATGGCGCGATCTGCGATGGCGCATATCGCAACTTTCAAACCGGCGAAAACATATGGAGGAATACTTGTAACATGCGATGGTGCGATCGTGCGATGGCGCAACGATCGCGCATCGCAAATTTCAATATTTGCGATAACACATATGGCGGAACATATATATATATATATATATATATATATATATATATATATATATATATATATATATATATATATATATATATATATATATGACATGCGATTGTGCAATCGTGCGATAGCGCGACGATCGCGCATCGCAACTTTCAACGAAACCTTGGCATGGGCGGAGGGTGATTCTGTAATATTGCGATGTTGCGATGGTGCGATGATCGCACATCGAAAACATCCACATCAACAAGACACTTGCGGTCTCAAACTTCAAAAACTGCGATCTGCGATTTGCGCTTTGGCGCTTAAGTGGTGGGGACCACTTGTCCGGCCTCTTCATAACTTTTAAGTCTTCCGCCTGTTCGATCAATTTCATTCATTTTTTGTTGTTGAGGGCTTTAAAGCCCGAAACGACTTTCTTTAATAACTTCTGCTCCTCCGTAGACTTGAGCTACGAAATTCTTCATTCCTCTGTCAAAATGACTTCGCCCATATCAAAATTAATTCTCCTCTGCTGTTGTGGCTGCGGCCCATAAAACATTAATTCATTCTTCTTAAATACAGAGTGCTGTGCACTCAAAGCTTTGATGCTGCTGTACTTTTCTTCTCCTTCCTGTACAAAGGCACGGCAGGTGACTTTAATATTTCAACACTCCCCCTTAAAGTCAGCTGCTGGGTTATCCATCATACCCAAAAATTTTCTCAAAAATTCAAATGTTTTCTGTGCCAATGGCTTTGTCAAAATATCTGCATGTTGCTCCTCTATTTTACAATGCTGTAAAACAATTTCTCCATTGTTCACCAATTCTCTGATATAGTGAAACTTTGTGTCTATGTGCTTCGTTCTCTTATGAAACACAAAATTCTTTGATAATGCAATAGCTGAGCTATTGTCACAATAAATCACAGTGCCCTTTACCTGTTCTTGGCACAAACTTCTCAACATTCTTCTCATCCAAATTGCTTGACACGCTGCTGCTGTAGCTGCCACATATTCTGCCTCTGCTGTAGACAATGCTACAATAGGTTGTTTCTTGGAAGCCCATGAAATGGCTCCTGAACCCATATGAAAAACATAACCGGAAGTGCTCTTCCGATCATCTACACTTCCAACCCAATCACTGTCAGTGTATCCAACTAATTCTGAATTTTCTGAAGCTGTATACAAAATACCAAATCCTTTTGTTCCTTTCACATACCTCAGAATTCTCTTTGCTGCTTGCCAATGTGCTTCTTTTGGCTTCTCCATAAATCTGGAAATTAAACTAACAGCATGCATAATATCCGGCCTAGTTGCAGTCAAATACATGAGGCTGTCAACTATGCTTTTATACAAACTTGGATCAACATCCTTGTTGTTGTCATCTTTTCTCAACTTCAATCCCATTATTGTGGGAGTAATTGCAGTTTTGCACTCCTGCATATTAAATCTTTCTAAAACTTGATTCACATACTTTGCTTGGGATATAAAAATCCCTTTCTCACCTTGCTCTACTTCTATTCCCAAGAAGTATCTCAACAAACCCATGTCAGTCATTTCAAATTCATCTTTCATGACTGTTTTAAAATTCTCAACAAGGTAATCATCATTACCTGTAAAAATTAAATCATCAACATATAAAACAACAATCAACAGCTTACCATCCTTTTCTTTGATGTAGAGGGTGGGTTCTCCCTCACATTTTTCAAATCCATTCTCCATTAGATAGGAGTCTATTCTGTTGTACCATGCTCTTGGTGCTTGTTTCAGCCCATAAAGAGCTTTCTTCAATTTGCATACCTTATGCTCTTGGCCATTCTTCTCATATTCGAGAGGTTGTTCCACATATACCTCTTCCATTAAAACTCCATTTAAAAATGCAGATTTTACATCCATCTGATATACTTTCCATTTGTTTTGTGCTGCTATGGACAACACTGCTCTTACTGTCTCCATTCTTGCAACTGGTGCAAAAGTTTCTTCATAATCAATCCCTTGCTTCTGCTTATATCCTTTGACAACAAGTCTGGCCTTGTGTCTTTCTATCTTTCCTTCAACATTGCTTTTGGTCTTGTATACCCATTTAACTCCAATGACTTCTTTACCTTCTGGGAGATCAACCAACTCCCATGTTTTGTTCTTCTCTATGGCTTTAATTTCATCATCCATAGCTTCTATCCATTTTCTATCTTTAATAGCATCTTCAAAATGAATAGGATCATCAACTTGACAATACAAAGAAAATAAGGAATTCATACCTTCATCTGCTTCTCCTTGCTCATAAATTTCTCTAAGGCTTCTGAACCTTGTTCCGCTTTCACTTGGTGTAGTTGTGCTTGATGAAGCACTCATTTCTGCTCCATGTGGTGTGCTTGGAGATGCACTCCCGCTTCTTCTCAAGGGTGTTCTTGGTGCTGCTTGAGGTGTCCCTTGCTGTCCTTGTGGTGGTGGAGGTTGTGCTGCAGATGTGTTGTTAATTTCAACTACATCTACATCATCTTCATCATGAGACAAACAACTTTTAACATTGACTGTTTTCTCTATGCTTCCATCCCATGCTTCCTCTTCAATAAATTGCACATCTCTGCTTATTACAAACTTCTTTGTGGATGGGTTATACAATCTGTATCCTTTGGAATCCTCACAATATCCAAGGAAAATGCACTTCTCCCCCTTACTATCCAACTTCTTTCTCAACTTGTCTGGAATGTGTACATATGCCACACATCCAAAAACTCTCATGTGGGTGACTCCCTCTTTTCTGCCACTCCACGCTTCTTCTGGAACTTTGTTCATCACAGCTTTTGTAGGGCATCTATTTAAAATATACGCAGCACAGTTTGCTTCTTCTGCCCAATACTCTTTCGACAAATGCTTTGCCTTTAGCATACTTCTCACCATTTCCATTATGGTTCGATTCTTTCTTTCAACAACTCCATTCTGTTGCGGTGTGTACCTTGTGGTAAACTGCTTGTGTATGCCGTTTTCTCTACAAAAACGCAGAAACTCCTTTGATATGTATTCTCCACCTCTGTCGGTTCTGAGGACTTTAATATACTGCCCACTTTGTTTCTCTACAAGAGCTTTAAAGTGGCAAAATTTCTGAAAGACTTCACTCTTATATTTCAGAAAATAAACCCACACTTTTCTTGTGAAATCATCTATGAAGGTCAGCATGTAATTGCTGCCTGAAACTGATGCTGTTTGCATCGGCCCACATAACTCTGAATGAATTATTTCTAAGGGTGCTTTCGCCCTTATGCTTTTACCTGATGGAAAATTTTCTTTGTGTTGCTTTCCCAAGATGCAACCTTCACATAGGCTGTTAGGTTTTTCAATCAATGGTAAACCTCTTACCATTCCTTTTCTGTGCAACAAATTTAATCCTCCGAAATTGAGATGTCCAAATCTCAGGTGCCATAACCAATTTTCATCCTTTGCTTCCTTCTGAAAGGCTTCTTGTGTTACAGCTGCTATGCTTTTCCCTTTTCCCTTCAAGTCAATGTTGAGCTTGAGAGGAAACATCCTATTGCTGGTCATTTGAATTTCAGCAATAATTTTCTTACTTGGAGGTATATCTTTTATTGTGCACACATCATCTTTGAAAACTACATTGTAACCTTTGTTTATGAGCTGCCCAACGCTCAAAAGATTACATTTCAGACCTGGAACATAATACACATCAAGGACAAATTTCTGCTCACCATTTCTGGCTCTAATACTAACTCTTCCTTTCCCTTTGAGAGAGATTTTAGTATCAGTCCCTGTGGTCACTTCAGACTTCACTTCTTCATCTAGATTGGCAAACATTGCTTTGTTGCCAGTCATATGATTACTACATCCAGAATCTAAGAACCAAACATCATCATCTCTATCTTGTGCTACATTACAAGCTAATAGCACATTACTTGGGTTCTTTTCCTCTTTTGCTACATTAGAATTCTGCTTATTTTTTATGTCATTTTGCTTCTTTCTACATTCATTGGCATAGTGCCCATATTTCTTGCAATAATGACATTGGAAATTGGATTTGTCATACCTTTGTCCATGATCATGTTGGTGTTGGTGTCCACCTTGCTGGCTGTTTCCTTGGCCTTGGCTCTGATTTTGACTGTTGCTCCTTCCATGTGAATGTGAAGGGCTGTTCCTTCCACCTCTGTTCTGGCTTCTACCTCTTCCTCTTCCTTTACCTTGACCTCTTCCTCTTCCTGAAGGCATCTGGGTCTTGAAGGCGTGCTCAAGAGATGAGTTTTCATCTCTGCTCAATCTCTGTTCATGAGTTATCAACGAGGCATGAAGTTCATCAACTGTGAACTGTGAGAGATCTTTGGTCTCTTCTATGGTGGTTACAATAACATCAAACTTTGAGGGTAAGCATCTCAAAAGTTTCTCCACTATCCTTCTTTCTTCAAGAGTTTCTCCATGGGATCTTATTTGATTTACAATCCCAATCACATGTGTAAAAAATGTGTCTACACTGTCTGACTCTTTCATGCAAAGAGTTTCAAAATCTCTTCTCAGCAACTGAAGTTTTGTTGTCTTAACTTTCTCCATACCTTGATAGGCTACTTTCAGAGTTTCCCATGCCTCCTTGGATTTCTTAGCTTTTGCTATCCTCGGAAACACACTCTCATTTACAGCTTGATACAATAAGAAGAGAGCTTTAGAGTCTTTCTTCCTATTATTCTTCAACACATCCTTCTCTGCTTGAGTTAAGGCATTAAAATCCTACTCATCAGTTGGTTCTGTAAAACCATCTTCTACTAATTCCCATAAGTCTTGTGATACAAACAGGGCTCTCATGGTAATGGCCCAATAATCATAATTCTTTCCATTAAACTGTGGAAGTTGAACATTTCCAAGACTCATACCAGTACTTGGTCCAACCATTGCTTCAAAACTGAACTCTAAGCTTAAATAAACTGTCTTTCCTTCTTGAAAGAACAAACTCCTTAAACAATAAACAACTGCACTTTTATCTTTGAGAAATACCTGACTGTGACTTCTGTCGAGCTTTTCACGCTGCTGGAGAAAACGCTGCAACCAGTCTTCTTCTTCTTCAGCTTCTTTGAAACCTTCAAAGAGCCTGAACTAGCTCTGATACCATGTTGGAATTTCTCAATATTACAATAGAAATTCCCTTAACACAAAAATACAAAAAAAAATTTGCTTGCGTGGAGGAGACAAGTGACATGAAAATGCTTTCTATTTCAATAACAGAACTTTTAAAACAAACTGTTACAAATTTTTTCCTCAATGGAGGGATTCACAAAATACTATCAAGACTGCTACACACGCAGTGCTTCAAAATAAAACTTCTCTCTGTCTCTCAAGAACGCACAAACAGTTCTTTGTTCTTCTTACTTTGTTTTCTTGCCTGCAGGCTCTTCACACAGCGATACAACAACATTACAATACAATGCTCTCTTGGCTCTCGGGCCTTTTTCACTTTATATAGCGCGGCGGGAACAAAAAACATTAAACAAAGAAAATAAAACAAATACAAAGGAAAATTACTTTCCAAACATAAAACTTAACATGGCGTGACGTACGAGTGGGGACCACGTTGCAGTCGACCATTTTGCGATGTGCGATGGCGGAACGGCAGAACAACAAAAATGCGATGGCGTGATCTGCGATGGCGCATATCGCAACTTTCAAACCGGCGAAAAAATATGGAGGAATACTTGTAACATGCAATGGTGCGATTGTGCGATGGCGCGACGATCGCACATCGCAACTTTCAATATTTGCGATAACACATATGGTGGAACATATATATATAACATGCGATTGTGCGATCGTGCGATAGCGCGACGATCGCGCATCGCAACTTTCAACGGAACCTTGGCATGGGCGGAGGGTGATTCTGTAATATTGCGATGTTGCAATGGTGCGATGATCGCACATCGCAAACATCCACATCAACAAGACACTTGCGGTCTCAAACTTCAAAAACTGCGATCTGCGATTTGCGCTTTGGCGCTTAAGTGGTAGGGACCACTTGTCCGGCCTCTTCATAACTTTTAAGTCTTCTGCCTGTTCGATCAATTTCATTCAATTATGGTTGTTGAGGGCTTTAAAGCTTGAAATGACTTTCTTTAATAAAACTGCCTCCCTCCGTGAATGTACCCGTCTTCCTGAAGTAAATTCTCACCCATAACAAAATTAATTCCTTTTTCTATACTTGGCTGCCGGGTCAAAATTTAATTCTTCTCCATTCCTCTTTATTATACGATGTCGTGCACTCAATCTCCTCTGCCACTGCCACCGCCGCCGTCGTCGCCGTACTTGTTCTTTGTTCTTCCGCCCAATGGTAGGTAGTGACTTTAATAATTTCAATATACTTGGATTAATTTCAACATAATTTCAATTGAATTGAACTAAAAATGGCCTACTACCATGAATTATCTTCAATTGGATTCAACTAGGGGAGCTATCTTTCCTTAAGTTCAATTTGATTCAACTAGGGGAGTTGTGGGCCTAAATATCTTGCATTAAGTTCAACTTACACTCAAGGAGTTTGGTGGAGTTCCCAACAGCTGCTTCAATGGTGCCTGGGTCACTTTGTCACAAAATGAATCTCTTTTCATTCCTTCTCTCTGCTCTCTGTTCTAAATTTTCTTAAACGTTACCTTCCGTTGTATGGCAAATGGGTTCATAGAGTAGAGAAAGATGGCAAATGGGATGATGTTGATGGGTGCGCTCGTCATGAACATCAGCTACATCCTCCATTGCACTTTTTTCTGCTGAGATGATTCATGCAATTACTGGCTAAAATTCAACCACATCCAGATAGTAGAGAGCACTAAGGAGGAATACAGGGTATAGGAATATAAATCCCTGCATTGCATTTCAGGTGTGTAGTTGTACAACAAAGTGACTAAGGTGTCCGAATTAATACACTAATTGCTGTATAATATTATTGTATTCACTACCGTTATCATAATCACTTTGTCACGAAAATAAAATTATCTAAAACGTGTCGTCTTCTGTTCCTTATTTCTGCGCTCTATTCTAAATCTTCCTGTTAAATTTGAGCTTTCGTTGTATGTTTAGCCTCCGTCAGCGTGAGGGTAAGATTCCTCTACATATGAGCTTTATGGCATGCAGATTCCTAAGGAATTTAAGTTTGGATTCTTTCGTTCCATCTTTTTGTGCTCTATTCTGAATCTTCCTATTAAATTTTAGCTTCTTCCATTGCATGTTTACCCTCAGTGACCATGAGCGTGAGGGTAAGGGTAAGATTATTCTACATATGAGCTTTATGGCATGTTTGTGGAGTCTTATGGAAAATTTTCCTAGTCCTAGAAAAAACTGAAGCAACCACTTTGATTTCCATGCATACTGTTACTCTACTTCGTGGTAACTTAAGAGAAACTTGTGCGGGAAAATTATCTTCAACTAACATTTTTCTTTTCCCAATCCCACAACTAAAGCAATCACTTCGATTTCGATGTATACTGTCACTGTCCTACTAGCAAGGATAGCTAAATTTGTGTCTCTCGTCACTCATAATGATACTAATCTAGCAATATTGATATAGTGCCTTCTCATTTCACTATTATCATTCCCAACCATGTTAGTGTCATCTCTTTTTAATCATTATGGAACTAACAATAAAGATGTTATCCACGTGATACATTATAATCCACTCTACTACCAACAACAACAAAAATACATTTGGTATCATTCCTTTACACTCACTTCAATACTAACATGTGTTATGAAAATTTGAGGGCCTTATATTGTCTTGAGGAAACCTTACAAGAATGGGAGATTGTATGATATATAGAGAATTGATAAGTAGTGAATTAATCTAAGATTACTATATGTTATTACATTTTTCTTTAAAAATAAAAACATATGGGAGAAGGATTGTTGTTAGATAACATGAGAAGAAGAGATCAAGTTGTGATTAGTCAATGACAATGTGTAAAACAATTCAATATTGTTGATGAAAAATGCATTGTTACGTATATCTTAGTTAGTTCCTATGAATATTACATAAATAAATATGGTAAATTTAATTATTTCACAATATCTTATGTAATATTCACTATATAGAGAAAAATGATTGTTTTATTCAATAGAATATTAGTTGTTTTGATTTTAAGAAATGAATAATAATGTAAAAAGAAAGGAGAGTCAAAGGCTAATGATTTCTTTATAATAATTCAACTTTCTCTTGATTTTTCAAAAGTGGCTATGGCATGATTTAAAAAAAAGAATGAAAAACTCAAAATTATATCCGATATTTTGAACTTCATATTCTTGTTGACATTTTTGTTATTTTCTGAAAAAGAAGAAATATATATATATATATATATACCAAAATTCCCTTGTCTCATTTACCCTTAATCTAGCTTAATATATTAATGTAATTACTCAACAAGTGTTGTTGTTCATTATAACAAATTGGGAAAAAATATATATATGTACTTATCTATGTATTTATGTATGTAAATCATTGCTAGGTGAGATAGTAGAGAGCAGTGTTGCCCTCTCCACCTAGATTCAATTCTATATGTACGTGTCTACTTGTTTATGTAGGTTAGATAGTATAGATGAGTGTTAAAAAGTACATTGTTTTGAAAACATTTATTTCTATGTTGAAAACACATTAAGTTTTTTTAAAATATATATCTTGTGTATCATCGTAGAAATGAGAGAAATTTTCTAATAATTTTCCCTGCAAAATATATTTTATGAGAGAAACATATAAATAGAGAGAAATAGAATGAGGTGGGTTAATACATATATATCTTTTTAAACTAAATTCCAAATCATCATGAACTAACCCACCATGGAAAAAAAAACGCCTAAACACAAAAGAAATATGAAAATATTACAATTTAATAAACAAACAAATGTTCAAGCAAAAGTATCTTAAACTAAAAATTCACATTAAAGTAATTTATTCCTAGTTAAAGTATGATTTTTTGTTTTTCGTTTTTGTTTTTTTATGACGCTTCAGAGATGTATCATTTTTGGAACCCCAATGTACATTATCTTTGTAATTAACTGCTCCTCCATTAATATTATAAAAAATATTATAATCATTGCTTATTGTCAGCAATGCCCTAAGGTAATTATTCAATAAATATTAATATTTGTAGAAACGTTGTCCAAAATATTTTCTCTCCTCTTAAGGATTTTAATAATTCTTGGAAATAGTAACACCTAAACATAACTAAAGTATATAGAGATAAGAAATACAATCATAAACTAGATTGGGAAAATGACCAATATGATTGTTATTAATATTCACCTTCATCATCTAAATATCTAAAAAGGTAGTAGTAACACCCCCAATTTGTGTGTTGAATTTTTAAAAGTTAGACATTTGAACTTTAATCCTAAGGGGGTGGACCCCAAGGGATGAATATGGTGTGAATGTATTTACATATTTTATTTGAGGAAATAAATAAAATGATTGTGCATTTTGACCAAAAAGAGAAATTGAGATCACTTGCCAAATCCATGAGGATGGATAAGGCAACAAATCCCCAAAAATCTTTCAAAAATCCTTGAAAGAAATTTATTTAGATTTGAGGAGGAATCTAAATTTCCCCAATGAAGAGGAGTAGTTGGGAAGAGGTGAGAAAAAGCTGGAAAAGCTGAGGAAAAGCTTAAAGCAGCTTTAAAGTATCCCAAAAGGGGGAAGCCTAGGCTAAACAGGAAAGAAAGCATCCTGCTATTCTGGACACAGAATTAGAAACATGCTTTGGGGAAATTATGAGCTTAAATAAGCTGCTCCTAAGCAGATCAGAGGTTGATCTGTTCTAGGAGGTGATCTCTGCTCGGGGGTGAATCCTGGAAGATAAAGAGGATTCTAAGGTTGGGAGGTTGGTCATTTGCAGATTTGTGGTATGTTCTGAAATTCTTGTTACTCTGTCTTATTACAGTATGAATTGGCTACATATAAAAATTTAATTTTATGACAATGAGAAATTTTGGTACTACATTTAACAGAATCCATCTTAAGGTAATCACCTTCCAGATTCTGTTTAGTTGTAGACTAGAAATCTGTAGAGTAGAAACTCCAGAAACTCTAAACCAAGGTTGGTTCAAATCTGAAGTTACTTGGCCTCTACAGATGATTAATTTTTATGGAGTTCCTTGTAGAAAAAAAAATGACATGATATGCTTATGTGTATATTAGAGAAACTTTATAGTAGCACTGAACTATACATGATCTGTAGCAGAAAGTGTGAAAATCTAGGTTGCATATATGAGCTGGATAATATTTCTAACATTTGTAGATTGCATGGATGAGTATTCTACCAGTTATAATAGTGCTAGGAAAAGAGTAATTCTACTCTATATGAGCAGTAGACTATTTATCAGGGTATAGACTGCATATCTGATTATATTCTTACTTCTTGAGAACCTGTAACATAGCCAAATACTTACTTTATAAGTAATGTTCTCTGGTCAAGTACTATTAACTACATATAGTATACATCAAAGAAAAGTAGAAATTAAGAGTATGCATTATGGAACATGTAGTTATAGACTCTTGTTAAACTCCAAAGAAAATCTTCATTCACAGAAATTTCAGAGTATATTGTGTTTTTAATTTATTTCCTAACCATTGAAGGATATGGTATGGCTATAGATAAAAATCCATGATAAATGAATATTGTCCAAGGAACTATTGCATACATGCATATGCCTTTAATAAAAAAAAAAACGTATATATATTACAAGTATCCAAAGTTAGGGAATGTAGGTCTTTCTAAATCGAATATAGGCGAAATATACCTTAAATTCTTGAACTAAGCCTCATAGTTAAAATGTACCCGCACTTTAGATACACGACTGGATGACCATCACTCATACATATGCTCATTCAAAACAGATTTCCGCAATACATGAGGTAATTTTCTAACCACATATATATATATATATATATATATATATATATATATATATATATATTAAGCAGCCTCTTAATTATTATTTCCAAAATACGGCTACTACTTAGTGCCATTGAATCAAGAATAGATATGGGCTACTATGGGCTACTACGGGCTACTACCAATAGCACCAATAGATATGAAATGAAACATCTCACGGGTAAAACTGTAAACGCAGCGGTCATAGCAAGCATTAGGGTTAGGGATAGGAAATGGCATGGTTTCATGGGAAGCCAAATCAAGGTTACAACCATTACTTCTCCGTTCCAACGTGGCACAAATAATCCACAGCTTTACAGTTGGCTATATCAACGCGGCATAATCAAACTATGACCGAAGCTCGAGCGACGAGAATAGTTCCCGGTATTGTATACACACGCGGCATTTCCACGAGAAATTGGGAAATAGGTAGGTTATATATCGTACAGGTGAGGTGCGATTGTAATCCTATTATCAAATGGTGCAGAGATTGCGTGTCGCCGCCGTGAGAGATCCATAATAATACCAATGGGAATATGATAAACATATATATAAATTTAAGAAGCAATCATATATGTGTGCCTTCCCGTTATATCTTCAAAGTACATACACCATTTCTTGCATTATATATCTTTATACATATGCGACGTCAAGGGTGTTAATAAAAGGCGTGTTGTGGTCAAAGGTATTAACAGAGGACGTGTTGTAAATATATAAGTTGATCAAAGTACATAGTCGATATATGTACTTCATATATATATGTGACATATATATGTAGATATAGAGGTATACCCAATTCATAGTATTAAAGGGGGATATGTATCAAATAATGTTAGCAAAGTATGTGTTATATATATATATATATATATTTTAGAGGTAGTATAAATATATGTTATATTCCCTATATGTGTCTCCGGAAATACTCATAATATATGGTTGATAAATGCACTTAGATACATATGTTATCTATACAGATATATATACACATAGGTGTTTTATATATATATATATATATATATATATATATATATATAGGTGTAAATCCCCAGATTGTATATGCGTGAGGTGAGGAGTGTTGATGGACACATAAGGGAAATGCCCCAAGGTTTTGAATAGAAGAGAGATAGTAGAAGGTCAAATGAACTTTAGCAAGAGCAGACTAAAGTTAGGTTATTAAAGTCATTATTAAAAATGTTCCGTGGTACGTCTGTATGCACATAAATTTAATTATAGAGGTTATTGAGAAGAGACTATCGGGTAACGATCGAGTTCCAAAGAGGAAAGAAAAAAAAAAATTGGTTTAAATTGGAGGTGTTACAAATGGTATCGGAGCCCTAGTTACAAAAATTTGGGCTGTCATTTGGTGCTCACTGCTTATTATATATTTTGTTTTCTGAAGTTGATAAACTTTGCTAATCTATGTTGTAAGTGTGTACAGTTGAAATGGCTGAAGGTGAAGGGATTTATGTGGATCTGCGTGATGAGTTTGCTACTCCAGATCCCAACGCCCCAGTACTGTCTATGTTGCACCGGATGCAACGAGAGTTGGCTGAATTAAGAAGACAAAATGACATGTTGTCATCAGCCAGTAAGGAGCAGGAAAAGCTCATCAAAGAGCTAACTTCCCGGAACAGTCAGGAAGGCGAAGGTTCTGGAAAAAGAAAGATGGATGAATCTGAGGATGAGGATGCAGCTAGAAATCAACATAAGCAGAAAAGAGAGTTGCAGGGAGAATTTAGAAAGATAAAACCTCCCTCCTACGATGGGGAGAAGGAGGAGGATGCTGAAGCTTGGTTGCTGAACATGATCAAGTATTTTCAAGTATATGAATATGAAAGCAATCTGAAGGCTAGATTAGCTGTGTACCAACTACAAGGAAGAGCTACACTCTGGTGGGAAGAGACGAAAATGGTGCATGCCATTGATGAAAAGACGGTTACTTGGGAAGATTTTCAGACTAAGTTCAAAAGTCGTTATTTGAATGAACGTTATTATGACGATAAAGAAAAAGAATTCCATGAGCTTAGGCTAGGGCAGCTCACTATTGATGAGTTTGTCACTAAGTTTACTAATTTACTGAGGTATGTCCCCTACATTAGGGAAGAAAAGGAAAAAGTGCAAAGGTTTTTAAATTGTTTGCCTACTGTGTACAAGGAGAAAATTGAGTTTGACAACCCAAAGACCATGGATGAAGCTGTTAGAAAAGCAAGATTATGCTATCAGCAGTTTAAAGGTAAAGCTGAACAAGGGAAGAGCTGGATGAACAAGGGTGAGTTCAAAGGAAAGAGACCAAAACCAGCCTATTTAAGGAATTTTGGTAGAGATCATCAAAGGAAAAAGTTCAGCAAACCAAAAGAAAGTCAAACTGCTCAGTCCCAAGTGGCTTCAAAACCAGTAGAAGGGAACAATAGAAAGGAAGGGACAGTCAGAATGAAGGAACCTCTGAAATGTTGGGGCTATGGAGAACCCCATATGATGAGAGACTGCCCCCATCGAAATATACACCTGATCAGTAGAGAGCGAGAGGCAACAACAGTCAATGACATAGCCAGAAATATACCAACTATCAGTGCAGCATTGGAAAATCGACAAGCAGAACATCAAGCAACCATGGTGGAAATGGAGGGTAAGATTTCTGAACTACCTATTACTATTTTGATTGATCCAGGTGCTTCTTTGAGTTACATTAGTCCTGGAATTGTAGAAAAATGTAAAATTAAACCTGAAAAATTTCAGCAGTCATGGTTAGTACAGCTGGCCACTGGAACTAAGAGAAAAGTCACTCATAAGTTGCCCAAAACAACAATACAATTAAATGGTTTTTCAACAGAAGTAAACTTGAACATATTGCCATTAGGATCCTATGACTTGCTGATAGGAATGGATTGGCTAGAAAAGAAGAAAGCTCTGATGAACTGCTGGGATAAAACCCTGCATTGTGTGGATGAGGAAGGGAAACCTTTTTCCCTAAAAGGGAAACCAAAACCCATTGTGGTAAGACAAATATCAGCCTTACAATTGAAAAGAACAACTAGGAAAGGATACCAAGTCTATGCAGTGCATGTAGAAGAAATAGAACAGAAAACTGAGGAAGAGTTACTGGATGCTATACCAGTCATCAGAGAGTTTAAGGAAATCTTTCCCAAGGAAATCCCTCATCTTCCCCCCAAAAGAGAGATTGAATTTTCTATAGATCTGGTGCCGGGAGCTACACCTATTTCCCGAGCTCCTTATCGGATGAGTCCGCTAGAACTGATGGAGCTGAAGATGCAGCTGCAAGAATTATTGGATAAGGGTTACATTAGACCAAGTGTGTCTCCATGGGGAGCACCTGTTTTATTTGTTAAAAAGAAGGATGGAACTTTTAGGATGTGCATTGACTATCGTCAACTGAACAAATTGACCATTAAGAATAGATATCCACTTCCTAGAATTGATGATCTTTTTGATCAAGTGAGAGGAGCTTCAGTATTTTCCAAGATAGACCTAAGGACTGGTTATCACCAGCTTAGAATTAAAGAAGAAGACATCAGCAAAACAGCATTTCGAACCAGGTATGGGCATTACGAATTTGTAGTCCTACCTTTTGGTTTGACGAATGCCCCTGCCACTTTTATGTGTCTGATGAACAGTGTGTTGAATAAGTATTTGGACAAATTTTTTCTTGTGTTCATAGATGATATCTTAGTCTACTCCAAAAATGAGGAAGAACATAAGGAACACCTGAGAATAGTGTTGCAAACTTTGAAAGAAAATCAGCTATATGCCAAGTTCAGTAAATGTGAATTTTATAAAGATAAAATTCAATATTTGGGTCATATAATTTCTGGAAAAGGGTTGGCAGTTGACCCTGAAAAGATAAAAGCCATTAAAGAATGGCCAGTTCCCACTGATGTCTCAGCAGTAAGATCATTTATGGGAATTGCAGGCTATTATCGCAGATTTGTGGAGAGATTTTCTGCTATAGCAAATCCCATAACCTCATTACAAAGGAAGGGTGTTAAGTTCGTGTGGACTGAGAAATGTCAAAACAGTTTCGAGCAATTGAAACAAAAACTTATTTCAGCTCCTATATTAAAAATTGCTGATCCTGATAAAGAGTTTGTGGTATGTACAGATGCTTGCAGAGAGGGACTAGGAGGAGTCCTATTGCAAGAAAATTCAGTTATTGCCTATGAGTCTAGGAAATTGAAAACTCATGAACAGAATTATAGTGCATATGATTTGGAATTTGCAGCTGTTATTCATGCTTTAAAAATGTGGAGGCACTATCTGCTGGGGAAGAAGTTCACATTAATGACTGATCATATTAGCCTTAAATATTTCTTTTCCCAAACTGACCTGAATGCAAGACAAGCCAGATGGATGTCTATTCTAAGTGAATTTGATATGGACATCAAACATATCAAGGGAAAAGAAAATAAAGTTGTTGATGCCTTAAGTAGAAATGCTTGTCAACATTTAAATAGCATTGGGAGTAGTGCCCAGATGGAGATAGAAGAATTGGTGGGAGAAGCAGCAAAACAAGATCCCAACTATGAAGCCCTCTTGGTGAAATTACAGAAAAGGGATGAAACTGATTTCACTAAAAACCAACAAGGGTTGCTCTATTATAAAAACAGGTTGTATATTCCAAATATAGAGTCATTGAAAAGAGAAATACTAGATGAATATCACAAACAGCCCTATGCAGGACATCCAGGATACCAGAAGATGTTAACAGCCTTGAAAAAGAAGTTGTTCTGGCCAGGAATGAAGAGAGATGTGGCAGAGTATCTAAGTAAATGTATGGAGTGTCAACTAGTCAAAGTTGAGCATCAACACCCAGCAGGGCTTTTAAATCCCCTGCCAATTGCAGAATGGAAATGGGATACAGTTTCCATGGATTTTATAACAGGACTACCCAAAACCAAATACCAACATGATTCAATAATGGTAGTAGTAGACACTTTAACCAAAGCTGCTCACTTTATACCAGTCAAATCTACTTTCGGAACAGCTCAAGTAGCAAATGTTTTCCTGAAGGAGATAGTAAGGCTTCATGGGGTGCCCAAAGTAATTGTCTCAGATCGAGATGCTAAGTTTACAGCAGCATTTTGGATGGGTTTGTTTGGAGGGACGGGTACTAAGCTGAATTTTAGTACTGCCTATCACCCTCAAACAGATGGGCAGACAGAAAGGACGAATCAAATATTGGAGGATATGTTGCGAATGTATGTGATGGATAGACCATCAAAGTGGGAAGAGTATCTACATTTAGCTGAGTTTGCTTATAATAATAGCTACCAATCCTCTATTAAGATGACTCTGTTTGAAGCACTCTATGGGAGAAAGTGCCGTACTCCCTTGAGTTGGAGTCAACCAGAGGATAAACTGGTGTTGGGACCAGATGCACTACAAGAGATGGAAAGAATTGTTAGACAAATACAGAGAAATATAAAGACAGCACAAGACCGATAGAAGAGCTATGCTCATAAGAAAAGGGTGCATCGAGAATTCAAAGTGGGGGATCATGTGTAATTGCGCATCAAACCCAAAAAGAGCACACTTTATGCAGGAAGTTGTGCAAAGCTGGCTCCTAGATGTTGTGGGCCTTTTGAGGTGTTAGAAAGGGTGGGACCAGTGGCTTACAAGCTGGCCTTACCACCCCATGTTAGAGTGCATAATGTATTTCATGTTTTATTATTAAAAAGATATGTGCATGATGCTTCTCCCATAGTTGATTGGAATGTTGTACAGATGGAACCAGAAGGGGAGTTTCTCCCAGAACCGCTTCAACTATTGGAGCGGGAAGAAATTGAATTGAGAAACAGAACAGTGGTCAGAGTAAAGGTGCAGTGGAAGCACTTTACTGCTGAAGAAGCCACCTGGGAAAGGGAAGCTGAAATGATGGAGAAATATCCATTTTTGTTTAAATGAACTTTAGTAGTTGAATAACAACACCGAGGATGGTGTTTATTTTCAGAGGGGGAATATGTAACACCCCCAATTTGTGTGTTGAATTTTTAAAGTTAGACATTTGAACTTTAATCCTAAGGGGGTGGACCCCAAGGGATGAGTGTGGTGTGAATGTATTTGCATATTTTATTTGAGGAAATAAATAAAATGATTGTGCATTTTGACCAAAAAGAGAATTTGAGATCACTTGCCAAAATCCATGAGGATGGATAAGGCAACAAATCCCCAAAAATCTTTCAAAAATCCTTGAAAGAAATTTATTTAGATTTGAGGAGGAATCTAAATTTCCCCAATGAAGAGAAGTAGTTGGGAAGAGGTGAGAAAAAGCTGGAAAAGCTGAGGAAAAGCTTAAAGCAGCTTTAAAGAATCCCAAAATGGGAAGCCTAGGCTAAACAGGAAAGAAAGCATCCTGCTATTCTGGACGCAGAATTAGAAACATGCTTTGGGGAATTATGAGCTTAAATAAGCTACTCCTAAGCAGATCAAAGGTTGATCTATTCTAGGAGGTGATCTTTGCTTGGGGGTGAGTCCTGGGAGATAAAGAGGACTCTAAGGTTGGGAGGTTGGTCATTTGCAGATTTGTGGTATGTTCTGAAATTTTTGTTATTCTATTTTCTGATGGTATGAACTGGCTACATATAGAAAAGTTAATTAAATGGTGTGATGATATTAGTACTACATTTAACAGAATCCATCCTGAGGTATTCACCTTCCAGATTCTGTTTAGTTGTAGACTAGAAATCTGTAGAGTAGAAACTCCAGAAACTCTAAACCAAGGTTGGTTTAAATCTGAAGTTACTTGGCCTCTGCAGATGATTAATTTTGCAAGGAGTTCCTTGTAGAAAAAAAAAAATGACATGATATGCGTATGTGCAGATTAGAGAAACTTTATAGTAGCACTGAACTATACATGATCTGTAGCAGAAAGTGTGAAAATCTAGGTTGCATATATGAGCTGGATAATATTTCTAACATTTGTAGATTGCATGGATGAGTATTCTACCAGTTATAATAGTGCTAGGAAAAGAGTAATTCTACTCTATATGAGCAGTAGACTATTTATCAGGGTATAGACTGCATATCTGATTATATTCTTACTTCTTGAGAACCTGTAACATAGCCAAATACTTACTTTATAAGTAATGTTCTCTGGTCAAGTACTATTAACTACATATAGTATACATCAAAGAAAAGTAGAAATTAAGAGTATGCATTATGGAACATGTAGTTATAGACTCTTGTTAAACTCCAAAGAAAATCTTCATTCACAGAAATTTCAGAGTATATTGTGTTTTTAATTTATTTCCTAACCATTGAAGGATATGGTATGGCTATAGATAAAAATCCATGATAAATGAATATTGTCCAAGGAACTATTGCATACATGCATATGCCTTTAATAAAAAAAAAAACGTATATATATTACAAGTATCCAAAGTTAGGGAATGTAGGTCTTTCTAAATCGAATATAAAGCGAAATATACCTTTAAATTCTTGAACTAAGCCTCATAGTTAAAAATGTAACTCGCACTTTAGAAACACGACTTGATGACCATCGAATACTCTACATATGCTCATTCAAAAGATTTCCCAGTCATGAGGTAAAGTTCTAAACTCACATATATATATATATATATATATATATATATATATATATATATATATATATATATATATATATATATATATATACATATATATATATATATATATATACATATATATATATATATATATATATATATATATATATATATATATATATATATATATATATATATATATATATATATATATATATATATATATATATATATATATATATATATATACATATATATTGGCAGCTTACCATATTATTTCCAAAAATACGCACTACTACTTAGTGCCATTGAACCAACGATATAAAAGGAAGTAGAGTAGCGGGTAAGAAATATATATAAACTAAACATGTATGCGGAAGATAAAAGAGCAACCTAAATTCATTATGATGATACCTAGGGTTCTGGGTGTGAGACCAGTGCGTAGGAATACATTCAAATTGTACAGACTTGATAAGCTCCGGCATATGAGCCTTTGCAAGAACAGATTTAAAAAAACGAAACGACGATCGTTAGTAAACATGAAACTTTCACTATGTAGGCACCTCTCGATGATCTCTGTTCATAACGGAGTTCAATCATCAGTCATAGGAGTAGTTATAATGTAAACCATGACCTATACTTCAATAAAAATCTAGAACAACGCATAGATACTGCATGACGCAGTGAAACTAGGGATGAACGCGTAGAGATCTAGGGGCCATTATGCCTGCGGGGTATTCCGGAATTGTACGCCGTAGTGGAAGTAGATTAGTCGACAGAGGGTATTATATGCAATACCACGTCGAGGCAGCCGACGTATGTCTTCACAAAGAAAAAAATATATTTACACAGACATTCAAGACCCCTGAAATACAATGGCTAACTCATAAAAAGGGAGTAAGTTACCGAACAACGAAGATCAGGTTGTTTTCTTGACTCAGTGCAAATCGCTATCCATAGTGGAGAAAAGCGACGTAAGTCGTATGCAACCGGCCGTAAGCCGTCGAGCATAGCCGCACCTGCATTAGGTTTAAAAAAAAAAAGAAACATATACAATATCACGCAATACAGATCATATCATATTCCTCGAGTAGGGATTATTCAGCCAATATTAAATGATGGAAACCAATACAACTAAATTTCAAGAAAATATCTCGGCATACAGATCTCAAAGGCAGTGGGTCACCGAGAACAGAGTTCTCTTTCCACTCTGAGATCGATTGGATCAGCCGAAAAAAAAAGAAGAAGAAACGAAGCAAGAAGCCCCTGCACAACAATAAAAATCACAACAGCCACGGGAAGGCTGCCATGACCAAGTGTATAGATACCCAGGTATCAGGCTACAGGACGGGGAAGGAAATGTGAATCAAGGCTTAGTGTTTTCAACAGAAAGAAAACCACTGAAATGGATTTTATCCCGAGCAATGTCCCCGCGTCCTACACAAATAGTCCTCAACAGAATTAGGAACAATACTGGAATATCAAACGAATTATAGCCGGTAGATACATATAGAAGGGTGAAGCCGGGACTCTCTTACCTAGCCACATAAACAAAAAAAAAAAACCGCCATTTCAATTTAGTGGTACTCAACGCAGCTGAGGAGTACAAATCGGTGCTAGAAACCAAGGCTTTTGCTCGCCTGGTACTGGCCCTGGCGAGACTGCAACCTGAAACTATTACACGTAACCTAATTGCAGCATATGGATCTGAACCGCCGGCGCCGGGTGTGTCAGTCGCGCATACAAAGGCTGTCCCTGTGTACAAACCATCATCTGTCAACAAGAAACCCACATGCCACCACAGCCCTATTCTATCATCTCGATCCGTTGATGGCCTAGCAGTAACCAGCACGCAAGGTGCGTACCTACGCGTGGCACGGATCAGCTGGTATATAAACTGGTATTGGTATATAAACAATAATGTCTTGCCGCCGGAAGCCATGAACTCCGAAATACGTTGTGGCATCATTATTGCTGGCGAAAAACACTCAGCGGATAGCACCCATAGCGATGAAACATCTCATGGGTAAAACTGTAAACGCAGTGGCCGCAAGCATTAGGGTTAGGGATAGGAAATGACAAGGTTGCATGGGGAGCCAAATCAGGGTTACAACCATAAATTTCTTCGTTCAAACGTGGCACGAATAGTTCGTCGCTCTACGTTTGGCTGTAACAACGCGGCACAGTCAAACTATGACCCAACGCAAGTGACGAGGTTTGTTCCGGTAATGTACACCCACGCGGCGTCTCCACAATAAATCGGGAAACAGGTAAGTGGTATATCGTACAGGGAGGAGCGCTGGAAATCCTATCATCACATGGTGCAGAGGTTCGTGTAGCCGCCGTGATAGACCCATCATAACAACAATGGAAATATGGTACACATATGTATCGAGTTAGGAGGTAATCATATATGTGCGCCTCCACTTTATATCTGCGAAGTACATTCACCAATTCTTGCGTTTTATATATATCTTTAAAACATATGTTAAGTCAAGGGTGTTAATAAAGGGCCGGTTGTGGTCAAAAGTATTAACCAAGGGCATGTTGTAAATATATATATTGATCGAAATACATAGTTGATATATGCATTTATATTTATATATGTGACAAATATATGTCTATATCGAGATATAGCCCATCCATAAGGTTAAAGGGGGATGTGTAACCAATAATGGTTGCCAAGCATGTATTATATGTATATATATATTTGTATTTTAGAGGTGGTATAAATATATGTGATATTCCCTATTATAGGGAACAGATATATAAATTCTTACAATATATGGTCATAAATGTACCTAGATACATATATATATATATATATATATATATATGTAGATTTACTGTATATGTGTGAGGTGAGGGAGTGTGGATGGACACATGGGAAATGCCTCAATGTTTGAATAGAAGAAGGGATAATAGAAGATCAAATTATATGTGCGATATATATAAGGCCTTGAAGTGGAATCGACCAACCAATTGTACATAGAGCTATAAGCAATCTAAAAAGAGATTTTAAAATTCATGTATGTGGGGTTAAAGCAAACTTAGGGTGAAAGAATACTAGAGAAAACAGTAAATTGGTTAAATGGAAAGGAATACTCCAATAGCATGATGGGTACAAATACCACTTTTGCACTAAATTACTCAAGGAAAAAAAATATATTCGTTAACTAGAGGTGTTACATCATTCTCGTCATGCTTCGCGAATACCTATAGTAGAGGTGCTAATATATAATATATATATGTCTAGAAGAATTTTGCATTTCTAGTATTCCACTATACAATTTTCGTATTTAGTTCACATGATAATAGAATACTTATAGCTAAATATACCCCCTGCCAGGAAATCACTGCTGATTATTTATTTAACTTTTCTCCTCATTAATTTTAGTTTCATTCAGAAGAAAGGTTTATTGAAATAAGTATGAATGGGAAATCTCATGCTAACTAATAACCTTTCCTTCTGCTGTGAATGAATTTTTTATATGAAGAAATAACTTGCTATTGTGACTATGTTTATGTATGAATGATGTGCTAACCCCTGAAGTTAGTGTGTATATTTTTTTCGTCTCATTTAATGTATAGTGTAGATTTCAGCTCATCTATTGCTATTTTCATTATAAGTACACGAACTCCCATATTGCTCTATCCTAATCATGTGCATAAATTTATACTAGTAGATCGGTGAGCAACTTAAAGTTAAATTATCTCGTGGAGGAATATGCATCCTCGCATTTAAACCTACCCTTGCTTAGAGTTTCGTTGACTTACCTACAAATTTTCGTCTACAACTATACATAATTATAAAGGTGAATGCATTATGATTAATTCGTTTAAATGTAGCACTAATAAATCTAACATACAAATCAACTATTATATGTAGCCAATTCATACTCATGTGAAGTAAAAACACCAATAAATTTAGAGACGCACCACCTTGCACCGACCAACCTCCCAACCTTAGAGTCCTTCTCCCAAAACTCACCCCCAAGCCGAGATCATCTCCTGTGAATGATCAACTCTTAACTGCGCAGAGCAAATATTTAAGTTATTGTTCCCCAAAGCATGCCTTCAATTTCGCTATCTCGAATTCCAGTATGCTTTCTTCCTCGTTTTCCTAGGCTTCCCATTTTAGGGATTATTTAAAAGTTGTTTTATGCTTTTCCCAAATTTTTCCAGCTTTTTTTACCTTTTTCCTAACCATTTTTCCTCATCATTGGGTAATTAGATTTTTTTCCTCAAAAATCTAAATTATTAGAAAATAATTTTTCTCAAGTATTTTTTGTTATCAGGGAAATATTTTCCTATCCGTCCTCATGGATTTAGCAAGTTATTCCATAAATCTCATTTGGCTGACCATGACAAAATCATTTTTATTCATTTCCTCAAATTAAATATTTAATTACATTCATAGAATACTTTTCCTTTGGGTCCACTCCCCTTAGGATTAAAGTTCAAATGTTCATTTTAATTTCAAACACATAAACTAGGGTGTTACATATTCTCTTCAAAGCAAACATCATTCTCAAGTGTTGTTATTCATTTAAAAAAAATGGATATCTTTCCATCATTTCAACTTCTCTTTCCTGTAGTTTTCAAGAAGCAGCGCTTCCACCGCACCTTTACTCTTGCTACCGTTCGGTTCCTCAATTCAATTTCTTCCTCATTCCAATATTCTATGGTTCTGGAAGAAACTCCCCTTCTCGGTTCCACCTGCATAAATATCCTAATCAACTATGTGCTACATCATGGAAATATCTTAACAACGAAACATGAAACACATCATGAAATCTAACAGGTGGTAAGGCTGGCTTGTAGCCACCGTCCCACCCTTTCATTACTCAAAAAGGACTACAATACTTCCAGGGGAGCTGGCTACAGAAGAAATCTCCAAAGATAAAGTGTGCTCTTCGGGTTTAATACGTAAGTACACATGCCTCCCACTTAGCCCTAAGGTACTCTTCTTCTTATCGGATAATTTTTCCTGGCGATCTTGTGTTGTCTTGATATTTTTGCATTTCCTTTGGACAATTCTTTCCATCTCTGTAAAGCATCTAGCCCTAACATCAATTTATCCTTCAATGTCTAGCCAAGGAGTACGACATTTTCTCCCATGTAGAAAGGCTTCAAACTGACTCATTTTGATGGAGGATTGGTAGTCAAGTATTATAGGAAAATCTGGCCTCAAATGCAAGTAATATTCCCACTTTGATGTCCTATCCATCACATACATTCTATAGCTGTCCTGGGAATATATCTTGTTCTCTCCGTTTCGACTCATCCGTCTCAGGGTGGTAAGCAAGCATCTGTAAATTTAACTTAAGTACCTGTCCCTCCAAATAGTCTTTTCCAAAAGTAAGTCGTCAGAAACTTAGCATCTCTACGTAAAACAATCACCTTGGAACCCCATGGAGCCTTACTACCTCCCTCAAAATGAACACATTCGCTACTTGGGTTGTCCCGAAGGTAGATTGTAATTGTATAAAATGTGCAACTTTTTAAAGTGTCTACTACCACCATCATCGAATCATGTTGGTATTTGCTCAGGTAATCCCGTTATGAAATCCGTGAAATCAGTGGTCCCATTTCCATTCTCAAGTAACGGAAAGGGTTTAAAAGCGTAGGGATGCTAATGTCAACTTGACTAGTTGGCATTCCATGCATCTAGTTAAATATTCCGTTTAGCATCTCTCTTCATTCCCTGCCAAAAACTTTCTTTTTCGTCGTTAACATTTTCTCGACATCCCGGATGTCCCGATGATATGGTCAGTTGTGATATTCATCTAGACCTCTTTTTTTCAAGAATCCCATTGGAAAATACACCAGCTATAAATGTATCAACCTTTTAAGGGAGTGAAATCCTGGGCTTTCCTTCTTTAGTAGTTTCACCAAGAGGTTGGATAATGGATCTTGCCTGTTGCCTTTTCCACCAAATCTTCTACATCGATCCGGGGCACTACTTCCAATGCTATTTATATTCGACAAGTATTTTCTTCTCAATGTATCAAATAATTTTATTTTTCTTTCCCCGTATATGTTTATGTCCATATCAAATTCATTTTAGAAAGACAACATTCATTATGGTCTAGCATTCAAATTGGTTTGGGAAAAGTTAAAATGATAAGACTAATGTGATCATCATCAACGTAAATTTCTTTCCTAAGGAGATAGGTGCATACATTTTCAAAGCATGAATAACAACAAATTAACTCCAAATCATGTGCACTATAGTTTTTTTCTATGTATCTTTAGTTTCCTAGATTCATATGCAATAACTGAATTTTCCTACAAAGGAACTCCTCCCAACCCCTCTACAAAATGCATCCGTGCATACCAAAAATTTTTATCGATCTCGCAATTGCAAGATGTGGTTCATAAGTAAGTTTTAGTTTTAATTGGTCAAAACTGTTTTGGCATTTTTTAGTCCACTCAAATTTGATACCCTTCCTTTGTAGGGAAGTTATGGGATATGCTATGGCAGAAAATCTCTCCACAAATCTGCGATAATAGCCTGCAATCCTCATGAATGATCTCACTGCTGAAACATCAATTGGTATAGGCCATTATTTAATAGATTTTATCTTTTCAGGGTCAAAATCCAACCCTTGTTCCGAAATAATATGACCCAAGTATTGGATCTTATCTTTATAAAATTCACATTTGCTGAACTTGGCATATAATTGGTTTTCCTTCAGAGTTTGCAACACTATCCTCAAGTGTTCTTTATGTTCCTCCTCACTTTTTGAGTAGACTAAAATATCATCTATGAACACAGGGACAAATTTATCCAAGTACTTATTTAACACACTGTTCATCAGGCACATAAATGTGGCAGGGGAATTTGTCAAACCAAAAGGTAGGACTACAAATTCGTAGTGACCATACCTGGTTCGAAAGGCTATTTTGCTGATGTCTTCTTCTTTAATTCTCAGTTGGTGATAACCAGTCCTTAAATCAATCTTCGAAGATACTGAAGCTCATATCACTTGATCAAAAAGATCATCAATTCTAGGCAAATGGCATCTATTTTTAATGGTCAACTTATTCAATTGACGATAATCAATGCACATCCAAAAGGTTCCATCTTTGTTTTTCATGAACAGCACTGGTGCTCCCCAAGGAGACACACTCATTCTGATATAACATTTATCTAACAGTTCTTGCAATTTCATTTTCAGTTCCATAAGTTCAGGGGGACTCATTCGATAAGAGGCTCGGGAAACAGGTACTACTCCCGGCACTAGATCGACTGAAAAGTCAATCTCTCTTTTGGGGGAAGATGAGGGATCTCATCTAGAAAGACCTCCTTAAACTCTCTTACTACTGGCACAACATCCAGCAGTCTTTCTTCAGGTTTCTGTTCTGTTTCTTCCACATGTATTGCATAAACTTGGTATCCTTTTCTGGCTGTTCGTTTTAATTGCAGTGCTGATATTTGTCTTACAGAGATAGGTTTTGGTTTTCCCATGAGAACAAAAGGGTTCCCTTCATCATCTGCACAATGTAGAGTCTTAACCCAGCAGTTCATCAAGGCTTTCTTCTTTTCCATCCAGTCCATTCCTATCAGCAAGTCATACGAACCTAAGGGAAAAATGTTCAAATTTACTTCTGTTTGAAAATCATTTAATTTAATTGTTGTTTGGGGAAATTTATGTGTTACCTTCCTCTTGGTTCCAATGGCTAGCTAAACCAACCATGACTGCTGAAATTTTTCAGGTTTAAGATTACATTTTTCTACAATTTTTGGACTAATGTAACTCAAAGAAGCACCTGGGTCAATCAAAACTGTAACAGATTGGTCAGAAATCTCACCCTCCATTTCAACCATGGTAGCTTAATGTTCTGCTTGTCGATTTTCCAAGGCTACACTGATACTTGGTATATTTTTGGCTATGTCATTTACTGTGGTGGCTTCTCGATCCCTCATAATCATCTGAATGTTTTGAGGGGGAAAATCCCTCAACAGATGGGGTTCTCCACATCCCCAAAATTTCAAGGGTTCTCTCATTTTTACTATGCCCTCTTTCTTATTGTCTCCATCTATTTGTTTTGAGGCCACTTGGGACTGAGCAGTTTGAATTTCTTTGGGTTTATTAAACTTTTTCCGCTGATGATCTCTACCAAAATTCTTCAAATAGGCTGGTTTCTATTTCTTTCCTTTGAATTCACTCCTATTTACCCAACTTTTCCCATGTTCAGTTTTTCTTTTGAACTGTTGGTAGCAAAATATATATTTTCTAACATCTTTGTCCATTGTTTTTGGGTTATCAAACTCAATTTTCTCTTTTTACACAGTAGGCAAACAATTCAGAAACCTTCGTACCTTTGCCTTTTATTCCCTTATGTAGGGTACATGTCTCAACAGATTTGTAAACTTAGTAACAAACTCATTAATAGTGAGCTGTCCGAGTCTAAGTTCGTGAAATTCCTTGGCTTTATCATCATAGTAACGTTCATTTAGGTAGCGGTTTTTGAACTTAGCCTAGAAATCTTCCCAGGTAACTGTCTTTTCGTCAATGGCATGTACCATTTTTATGTCCTCCCACCACAAGGTAGCCTTACCTTGTAGTTGGTAAACAGCTAATCTGGCCTTCAGATTGCTTTCATATTCCTAGACCTGGAAGTATTTAATCATGTTCAACAACCAGGCTTCAACATCTTCCTCCTTCTCCCCATCATAGGAGGGAGGTTTGATCTTTCGTAATTCCCGCTGTAATTCCTTTTTCTACTTATATTGATGCCTAACAACATCATCATCCTCAGACTCATTAGTCTTCCTCTTTCCAGAACCTTTGCCTTCTTGGCTATTCCGCGAAGTTAATTCTCTGATGAGCTTTTCCTGCTCCTCACTCGCTAATGACAATCTGTCATTCTGGATTTTTATCTTAGCCAATTCTTGTTGAAACCTCCACAACATAGCCATCATGGGCGCATTGGGATCTGGTGCATTATTCTCATCACGCAGATCAACATTTCGTCACCTTCTGCCATTCCAACACCATTGTACACTACACAATACAGATCAGTAAAAATAAATAAATAAATATATATATATATATATATATATATTTTTCCACAGAAATAAATTTATATAGTGAACACACAGCCACAGTGAACATAATGTCACCAGCCCAGTTTTATAACTTGGGCTCTGATACCATTTGTCACACCTCCCATTTACCTTCCAATTTTTTTTTTTTCCAAGCATTCATCTTTTCAATTATAATTCTAGCAAGATATTATACTATAATTATGTTGGTTTATTCAAATCATAATTGTTTTCCCAATTACGATTTATTTCCATATCTCAACTATATCCAACCCAATTGGATATAACAATATTAGTACTACCAAACATAATTATATTTAAAATAAAAACATAATGGATTTGTTTATCCCAATCCCACTTTTCTGTCTCACCTTCGTTTGTATAGTAATGAACCTTTGATCATTCAATATATTGTTATATTTTGATAGACATATGAGGGATCGATTCAATTTCACATGTTAACCATATCGTTATATTTCGATAGACCCATATGGGACAATTTCGGTTACACATGTTCACCACTCGTTTATAAAGTATGAACCTTAGTTGGATTTAATTTACCCACGTTTCTATCTATGCATACATGGAACTCATGGCCATTTATTGACTTCTCGTCAACATTTATATCAAGATTGGAATCATTTATTTTGGCCTCCACGTAATACGAATTGGTAATTTGACTGAATGAAATTGAGACTTGAAGCTAGTTTTCCACGTAAGCTTATATATGACTTTTAGTCTCGTCGTATGGTTTGGAATGGGTCTCATTCCATTCGCGGTCACGTGAGTTTTCTCCACGTAACTCTGGAACTCACCACGCCAGCCTACCCTGGTGCCAAGGAAATCTCTATGGCACGGCCAGGACGCTGTGACATTTATTATATTTCTTGTCACATTGAATGTTGAACGTATGGTGTACATAAGACATCTAGCCCTTTGATCTGTGGCTTCACCCTTGGGATCTTGCCATGTGGACGACGAGGATTCACCGATGCGTTAGGGTTTCATTGATCTATTCCGGGAACATGGATATAAATTTGCATTGTTAATTTGCTGGTCGGTTCTTTTCCCTTACTACTTGTTTGATTTGTTCCTGGCTAGTGAACTTCGACGGTCTGGAGAATTGAGCGTGATTCAGTCCAGACTTCGGCATAGTCCCTCATTTTCATTTGAAAATGTAGGTATGATAATTCCGAATGGTTTGAAATTCACGCTCTGTTCTTACCACTCAATATGGGTTTTCCCTATCTTGTTCAGAGTTACGCTCATTGACTCGAGCAGGAACTGAAGTTTTGTATTTCAATGGATATTTTACCATTGTTTTGTCCCAGTTAATTCATGTCTAACAATTTGTTAAATTTTCTCTTGCAGAGAATTTGTTTTCTCCATTTTGACTGATTCGATTTCCTTGGTTTAAGTTCATATTTACGGTATTTCCTTAAACGCATTCTCAGGAACGAGACTAAACGAATGCACTTATGGGTTTGGAGGGAGATTTACACTCTACCTTATGCCCATCTAAGGTTGCTCTGAGGTCATTCGCATGGCGATAGAGGGATTCTTTTCCTCGACCTGTGTAAGGAGCAATTTCTATTTTTCATTCACAAGAGTGCTAGTTCCTTTATTCTAGTTTGAACGCCCACCATCCAACTCATGTTTATTTATGTCATGGCCCTATGTATATGACAGGTTAATTGAAATCTTGGAGGGCCTAGCGCCCCAGGTAACTGTTAATTCCTCATTTATCATTTTTCATAGCGTTCCTCTTCCTCGTGACGTTCTGCATCGTATTCATGTTGTGGTTTGTCTCTTACAGGTATTTATGACCATCACCTCACTTTCTCTTGAACCATGACAGACGTGGCTTCCTTCGGCATTAACATGGACTCCTATTGTCATTTACAGGTCGGTATTCACTGAATGCTGGTTAGAAGGAGCCAGTTATCCTCGCATTTTTTCTAGAAATGTTTTCGATAGCTTAAAATTTTTATTGATACAGTTGTATAATTGTGACTATTATAAATTTTGAGTTCCGACACTGAATGTTCCCTTATATATATTCCTGGAACATTATGATACGGTCCCCATGCCACTGTGGACTTGTAACGTTTGGATTTTCTTTTGTATATATATCTCTGTCGTTTCTTGATTTGCATAATATCGAGTATTATTATGTGTCTTCAACAGTAATCGCACTTTGCTCTTTCTAGCTTGGGTCCAGCTTAATAAGTACTTATGGCATTGTTCTGCAACTACGTATACCCCACTTTTGTTGTATTTTATTGTATTAATGCTTTCAGGAAATACATTTGTTAAACTATACTTATGAACATGGTAATTATCTGAATGAATAGTTTAACTATGTTTTTCCACAGTGTAAGTTCAGTTACATGTAGTTTTATAAATCCACATTTTATTATATCTTTAGATTGATGATTCTACCTCGACCATTCTTACACTCAGAATATTAGTCGTCAAAGGAATTTTATGTATGTTTCTCATACTACGCTGGTTATAGATTTGATGGTAACAGTTAGCTAAATCTCTTCAATATTCTTGAAATAGTACAACGTATTACCAGCTCTGATCTTTACCTTGGTTCAATACTTAAATAAGTATTTTATAGTTAATTTGCAAATGATATTTGTCTACCTTTTTAGCATCATCTCTCGTCATGCTTCGTGAATACCTACATGTGATGTGTTACTATATATATATATATATATATATATATATATATATATACTTATGTCTAGAAGACTTTTGCATTTCTAATATTCCACTATACACTCTTGCCTTTAGTTCACATGATAGAATAGAATACTTACAGCTAAATATGCTCTACTGTTGTGAATTCTACCTGTTGATTATTTATTTAATTTTCTTTCCCATATTAATTTTAGCCTCTACTGTAAGAAAGGTTTATTGAAATAAGTATTAATGGGAAGTCTTATGCTAACTGATAATTGCTTCCTTCTGTTGTGGAATTAATTTCTTATATGCAGAAATAACTTTCTATTGTACTTTTGTTTATGTGTGAATGATGTGCTGACCCTGGAAGTCAGTCTGTATATTTTTTTCTTTCTCATTTAATGCACAGTTTAGATTTCAGTTCATCTATTTCTATTTTCAGTTATGGTACAGGAACTCCCATATTGCTCTATCCTACTCATGTGCATAAATTTATACTAGTAGATTAGGAGCAGTTTAAAGTTAAATTATCTGTGGAGGAATATGTATCCTCATATTTAAGCCAACCTCGGTTTAGAGTTTCTGTTGGATTCTACTCTACAGATTTCTTGTCTACAACTATACATAATTATAAAGGTAATTTCCTTTTGATTAATTCTGTTAAATGTAGCACTAATAAATCTAACATACAAGTCAAACCATTATATGTAGCCAATTCATACCACAGGAAATAAAAACACCAATAAAGTTAGAGACATACCACTCATGCAATTGACCAACCTCCCAACCTCAGAGTCCTTCTGTCTCCCAAAACTCACCCCCGAGCTGAGATCATCTCCTAGAACAGATCAACCTCTAATCTGTTTAGGAGCAGCTTATTTAAGCTATTGTTCCCCAAGGCATGTTTCTAATTCTGCGTCCAGAATTTAGGATGCTTTTCCTCCTGTTTGCCTAGGCTTCCCATTTCAAGGATTCTTTAAAGCTGTTTTATGATTTTCCCAGCCTTTCTAGCTTTTTACCTCTTCCCAACTCTTTTCCTCATCATTGGGGAATTTAGATTTTTCCTCAAAAATATAAATTAGAAATAATTTCTTTCAAGGATTTTTGAAAGATTGTGGGGAAATATTTTCCTTATCCATCCTCATGGATTTAGCAAGTGATCTCATAAATCTCATTTTTTTCAATCTGCACAAAATCATTTTATTCATTTCCTCAATTTAGATAATTAATTACATTCACAAAATACTTGTCCTTTGGGGTCCACTCCCCTTAGGATTAAAGTTCAAATGTCTAGTTTTAAATTTCAAACACATAAACTAGGGGTGTCACATTACTAGTCTAGGAGATGATCTTGTTTCATTGCTTAGTAGAGCTCAAAGAAACAGTGATAGGTGGGGATAACTTTGGTATCCTTTATAGCTTATTTCCTAAAGTGATAATAATAGTGCGAGACCTAGACTCATACACAACATGAAGCTTCCCAAAGTATGGTTTGAATAATATTAAATCACAAATATTGAGATGAGAATTACAATGTTACAGAATATCAACATTATATTTTGATCCATATCTCTTGATAACCTCAATCTATTTGGTGTAGCATTTGAAAATCATTACAAAGTAACATAAATATTAGTTTTTGATTCATATCTCTTGATAACCTCAATCAAATTGGTGTAGGATTGGAAAAAAATTACACAGTGAGATATGCATGACTTATTTATTTGTTAAATCGACAAAAGAAATCCATATTATTGGATTTTTAATATAGGAAATATAAGTATATTAACATATAATATCAATATTAGTGATGAGGATTAAATCTCACAGAGTTTTTTCTCTTTGCTGCTTTCAATAGATTCTTTGCATGGAAGATAATGTATTTTTCTTCAAATTATACACACAAATCCTTCAGTCAATTTCCAAGTTATATATATATATATAAAATAATATTACAAAATTTTACATCTATATTAAATATTTTTTTTATGAGTTAATAAAACTAATTTAAATATTTTTTGTTTGTCTAACAAAAATTATATTGTTTTTCACATTTAATTTTGATGATTTTTATACCCTCATTTTCATATTATTTTTATTTATTGTTAAGTTTTCTATATATATATATATATATATATATATATCTTCTCTTAAGATTAAAAAAACTTGAGAAGAATGATCTATATTATCCACAGTGTTATAAGAAATCTGTGGACATTTCAAATCGCAACAGGGATCCATCTTCAAGACTATTTTTGAATGAATCAACTAAAGTAGAATTTTAAGTAGTGTAATTTTTTTTTAATTTTTTTTTATTGACTATCATTTTTATTTTATTAAAATAAAATTGAATAATATCCTAAAAAAATAGATATGAAATCTTGTAGTACATTGTATTTGTAGCTAATGATGTGAATACCTAGATTTCAATGTACTATTTAATTATACGATATTTTTTTGATTATATTTTTTTTTATCTTGGAATACAGATTTCATAATTTAAATTTAACCATCCTATAGCCATATTAACCCTTTATCTATCAAGTGCTGAGAGGGATCAAATCTCTCGAGGTGCAAACATCTTTTTCGATTTCAAATCTTGAGGAAAGGTTTTCTTCTCGAGAGATTTGATCGCTCGCGACACTTGATTGATCTGGGGTTAAGATGGATCTAGGCTGGCTTCTCTCTCTCTTTTTCTACTCTCCCTATCACTCTCCTCTCTCCGACAATATCTCTCCATCTCTCCCTTATCACTCCTCCTCTCTCTATACTTTTATCCCTCCATGTATTTCTTCTTCCCTCCCTTTCTCTCCCCTTCCAACTCCATATTTATCTCTCTATTGACTCATCTCTCTCTTTTGTATTCTCTATTTCATTTTTTCCCACATCCCTCTATCTCTCACCCCCATCACTCTCTCTCTCTCTCTTCCCTCTAACTCTATCACTACCTCCCCCCCCCTCTCTCTTCCCCTTCTCTCTTTGTATCTCTCCTTTCCTCTTCTCTTTCTTCCCTCCTATATCCCTCACTCTCTCCCCATCCGTCCCTTGTAACCCCCTCTCTTTCTCCACCTCTATCTCTCTCTATATGTTTTCTTTCCTCCCTCTCTCTCCCTCTCTCTCCCACCTCATTTTCACTCTCCCCCTCCCCCCCCTCTCTCTTAAATTTGATTCCACCATATTGTGTTTAAGAAACTATCTAAATTAAAAAAAAAAAAAAAAAACATTTGGTTGTAAAATATTAAGCATATGTTTTGGGGAACCATGTCAAAGAAACTACAATAATGAAAAACTTAAAACAACCATGGACTATATTTCCTATATTATTGTTAGTCAATTTTTTTGTTCTCATCACTTGGATGCTTAGTTAAAATGAATTTATGTTGCTTCTTAGTAATATTATTTATATAAAAGTATTCTCATTTCTAATTTTATTGAAACTTTGATTTAATTTCTATGGGAATATACAATGGAGAGTTTATATATATCTCAAAAGTAATGATAACATTTTTCCTTTTAGAATTAATTAAGAAATGTTATTAAATTAAATTAAATTAAATTATTTTAAAATATCTTGATTGTGAAATAAGTTATGGTTATGGGCCATGTGGTATTGATAAACCATGGTATTGACCCATGATGTTATAAAAAATCCTATTTACATGCTGATAATATCAACCATAAATTGGGGCTGAATTTCCATGATTTAGAATCATGTCATATAGTTAAAAAATATTTCGATTGTGAGAGAAGTGACATTGTATTGACCCATGGCATGCTAACAAAACTTATTCACAAGTTAATAATAAATTTTAAATATAAGAAATTGATTTTAACTTCAAATTTTTATTATTAATTGAGGCAACATTTAAATGTTTAGAGGTTTTATATTACTTTTAACATTCTATTTATTTCTTTTAACTTTATTTATTACTTTTTTTTAATAATTTAGTGGACATGTAAATGTTAAACATTTATGCTTGACATTTGTACCCATTATAAGGGGGTAGAGCACCTCTCAAGAAACCATTGATAAATAATAAGTGGAAAATATTTAATAGTAATCAAGACAAGGGTTTAAGATTTAATGTATTTTTTCTTTTAAATTTAATTAAAAAATGATGGTCATATAATTAAATTAATATAAAAATATATATATAAAATATCTTTGACCATATAATCTGTTATGGTTTTGGGGTAAGTGGTAATCATAACCCTTGGTATTGTAACAAAGTGGAAGCTTATTTATACGTTAAGAGTCTCCATGATAAAGTGGAAGTAACATCAGCTTTAAGAATGTTGTTAGGGTTGAGAATTTCCATCACCCTAAATTTAGGAACGTTGTTGAGATTGAGAAAAGGTTTATGCTTTATATAGTTATTAATATAGTTATATAAATACTTATTTATTGTTACAATCATTTAGTAGGTTTGATGGTTTTTAGGTTTCTTCATTTATTTTGTTAATTTACAATTATAAATTTTAAATAATATGTCTTATGTCGACCAAGTTTTAGTCTATATTTGGTTTTTTTTTTTTTTTATACATCTCTTTTTTTTTAAGTCTTTATTTATTATTTTTTTATATTTTATTATTTTTATGATGATGTTTGATTTTTTTTTTCTTTGTTTTTTTTATTTTTATGGTTGATGGTGTTTTTGATTTTCAATGTCTAATTTTATGAATTTTATTTTACAAAATGTGTAATATTTATTTTAATATTTCTTTAACATCTATTTTTCCATTTATTATAGGTATTCAATGTCTATTCTATAATTTCTTATGTGATTTAGCAAAAGATTTATTATACTATGATATGGATCACAAAAGCTTACACTGTCAAATGTTGTTACATGTTTTTTTAGATGTGGATCTATTTATGTTATTTTTTTTAATTGATGGTAATAATAATTGAAAATAAAGATAAATTTTAGCTAATTTTAATAACTTTTTTGAAATTTAGCAAAGATAAATGCTTTTATGAGTATAATGGATGTATCATTATTTACATTTACCAACCATTTAATATATATGTCTGCACCGTATTAGTAATTATTAATATTATAACTTGTGTTATAGCATTTTCCTTGCATATTGCATAATTAAAATTAATGGTTTTTAAAATTAATTTTCAAGTGCCCCTCACCATGAAAGTCTTCAAATCCTCTTCCCCTTTTAACATATTTCCTTTACTATTTTGAATTTGTTGAAAAATTCTTCAAATCCTCTTCTCTTTTTAACATGTTTTCTTTACTATTTTGAATTTGGTGGAACTTTGTTGTTTTATTACTAGAATCCACACCCTCATTATGAAATTTGACAATTTATTCACGCTTTAAATATTTGAAAATAAAATTTACCCGTATAAAAATTAACAAATTATTATTATGAGTGAATTATTATAAAATTAATACATCACATAAAGCTATATTAAAAAAGAGAGAGGTTAAATTACTATAATTAAAGATATATCACATTTTTTAAATATAATTTATTTAAACAAAAATTTCAAAATTAGTATAGTTAAAGATATATCACACTTTATATATATATATATATATATATATATATATATATATAATTGTTAGTTAATTTGTTTGTTTTCATCACTTGATGCTTAGTTAAGATGAATTTATGTTGCTTCTTAGTAATATTATTTATATTATATATATTTCACATCTTTATATATAAAAGTATTCTCATTTTTTATTTTATTGAAAATTTGATTTAATTTCTACGAGAATATACGATAGAGGGTCTATATATATCTCAAAGGTAATGATAACATTTTTCCTTTTAGAATTAATTAAGAAAATGTTATAAAATTAAATTAAAATAAAATATTTTAAAATATCTTGATTGTGAAAAAATTTATGATTATTGGCCATGTGGTATTGATAAACCATGGTATTGGCCCATGATATTATAACAAATTCTATTTACATGCTAATAATATCGACCATAAATTGGGGCTGAATTTCCATGATTAAGAATCATGTCATATTGCTATAAAATATTTCCATTGTGAAAGAAGTGACATTGTATTGACCCATGGCATGGTAACAAAACCTATTCACAAGTTAATAACATATTTTACATATAAAAAATTGACTTTAACTTTAATTTTTTATTATTTATTGAGCTAACATTTAAATTTTTAAACGTTTTATATTACCTTTAACATTTTATTTATTACTTTTAATTTTATTTATTAGTTTTTTAATAATTTAGTAGACATATAAATGTTAAATGTTAAATATTTATGCTTGACATTTATACCCCACATAAGTGGGTAGAGCATGTCTCAAGAAATCAAGACAAAGGGTTAGGATTTAATGTATGTTTTCTTTCAAATTTAATTAAAAAATGATGGTCATATAATTAAATTAACATTATATATATATATTATTTTTGACCATATAATCTGTTATGGTTTTTGGGTAAGTGATAATCATAAGCCTTGGTATTGTAATAAAGTGGAAGTTTATTTATAGGTTGAGAGTCTCCATGATAAAATGGAAGTAACTTCAGGGTTAAGAATGTTGTCAGGGTTGAGCATTTCCATCAGTTGGTTTTCATTGTTGGATCCCATCTCTGTGCTCTGAGTAGGGTTCCCTTTTCCTTTCTCTCGTGTTTTCCTCTCTTATTAGTTTTGATAGGTTTATATATATATATATATATATATATATATATATATATATATATATATAGTCATGTGCTAGATTTGATGTTTTCTAGGTTTCTTCATTTATTTTGTTAATTTATAATTATATATTTTAAATAATATTTCTAATGTTGACCAAGTTTTAGTCTATATTTGGTATTTTCTTTCTTTTTTATTAAGTGTTCTTTTTATTTATATGTTCATTTATTTTTATTTATTTATTTATTTTTATTTATATATTCATTTATTATTATTTTTTTACTTAGTGTTTATTTATTATTTTATTATCTTACACTATTTTTATGATGGTGTTTAATTCTTTTTCTTTTATTTACTGGTTGGTTGTTTTTATTTTGAGTGTTGATGGTGTTTGTGATTTTCAATGTCTAATTTTATGGATTTTATTTTATAAAATGTGTAATATTTATTTTAATATTAATTTAACATCTATTTTCCATTTATTATAGGTATTCAGTGACGGTTCTAAAATTTCCTATGTGATTTAGCAGAAGATTTATTATACTATGATATGGATCACATAATTTTACACTCTCAAATGTTGTTACATGTTTTTTTTAAATCTATATATTTTATGTTATTTTTTTAATTGATGGTAATAATAATTGAAAATAAATTTATATTTTAGCTAATTTTAATAACTTTTTTGAAATTTAGCAAAGATAAATGTTTTGATGAGTATAATGGATGAATCATTATTTACATTTACCAACCATTTAATATATATGACTACACCGTATTAGTAATTATTAATAATATAACTTGTATTATAGCATTTTACTTGCTTGTTGCATAATTAAAATCAATGTTTTTTCAAATTAATTTTCAAGCCCCCTCACCATGAAAGTCTTCAAATCCTATTCCCTTTTTCACATCTTTGTTTTACTATTTTGAATTTGCTGAGAAAGTCTTCAAATCCTCTTCCCTTTTTAACATGTTTTCTTTACTATTTTGAATTTGTTGAAACTTTGTTGTTTTCTTACTAGAGACCATACCCTTGTTATGAAATTTGACAATTTATTCACGCTTTAAATATTTGAAAATAAAATGTAGCCATACAACAATTAACATTTTTTTGTTATGAGAAAATTATTATAAAATTAATACATGACATAAAACTATATTAAAAGGAAATAACATTAAATTAATGTAATTAAAGATATATCACATTTTTTAAATATAATTTATTTAAACAAAAATTACAAAATTAGTGTATTGAAGATATATCACACTTTTTTGAAATACAATTTATTTAAATGAAAATTAGACCTTAAATTTAATCCATCATAAGTTTACTTTAAAAGAAATATACTTACTTATATTAATTCACCAATGTAGTTATCCTTTCCTCAAACATATCTCAATTGTATCTCAATTGTAATTGTAACGGATAGCATGTGCGTGAACATTAATAAAAATGTAACGGATAGGCATGTGCATGAACTTTAATAAAAACACATGAGTTTCATAACCTAACCAGATTGAAACGTTTTTCTATGTTCATTCAAATAATTTTGAATTTGAATTTTGGATGACGGATTAGAAAATTGGGAGAACCGTTGGATGCCAAGAAGAATAATATGCGAGGGCAACCACCACCATCTACCAAAACGGTCCAATTAAAATTTATTGGAACAACGTCTAATTTTTAAGCTGAAAGTGGGACATGTGTCACCGTTTTAGTGGAGAAAACAACTGAAAGCTTTAGTGGAACAACGTCTAATTTTTAAGCTGAACGTAAAACTCACAATTAAAATTAAAACTCACTACAGCCCCTATACTGAGGATTGTAGATCCTGATAAAGAATTTGTAGTCTGTACGGATGTCTGTATAGAGGGGTTGGGAGGAGTCATGTTGCAAGAAAATTTGGCTATTTCCTATGAGTCTAGAAAACTTAAGACACATGAATAGAACTATAGTGCATATGATTTGGAATTGGATGTTGTAATTCATGCCTTGAAGATGTGGTGACACTATCTTCTTGGAAAGAAATTTACATTGATGACTGACCATATTAGTCTTAAATACTTCTTTTCCCAAACTGATTTGAATGCTCGACAAGCCAGATGGTTGTCTTTTCTGAGTGAATTTGATATGGACATAAAACATATGAAGGGGAAAGAAAATAAAATTGCTGATGCACTAAGCAGAAATTCTTGTCAAAATATAAACATCATTAAAAGTAGTGCTAATTTTGATTTAGAAGATATAGTGAGAAAGGTAGCAGAGCAGGATCCAGATTATGAGAATCTATAGGTGAAAATACTAAAGAGGAGATGGCTGAATACACTCAAAAAAAAAAGGGGCTGATCTGCTACAAAAATAGATTGTATATCCCCAATGTGGAAACTTTGAAAAAAGAAACCAGATGAATATTACAAACAGCCATATGCAGGGCATCCGGGATATCAGAAGATGCTAACAGCTTTGAAAAATAAGTTGTTTTGGCCAAGAATGAAAAGAGATGTAGCAGAATACTTAGCTAGGTACATGGAGTGTCAACTAGTCAATGTTGAACATCAGCATCTTGCTGGTCTTCTAAACCCTTTGCCGATTGCAGAATGGAAATGGGACACAGTTTCTATAGATTTTATAACAGGGCTACCCAAAACCAAATACCAACACGATTCAGTGATGGTAGTAGTAGACACCTTAACAGAAGTTGCACACTTTATACCTGTAAAGTCTACTTTTGGGACAGTCCAAGTAGCAGATGTGTTCCTAAAAGAGATAGTAAGGTTACATGGGGTCCCAAAGATGATTGTTTTAGACAGGGATTCTAAGTTCACAACAGCCTTTTGGAAGGGTCTATTTGGAGGTATGGGCACTAAGTTGAATTTTAGTACTGCCTATCACCCTCAGATCGATGGTCAAACAGAAAGAACAAATAAGATTTTGGAGGATATGCTGAGAATGTATGTGATGGATAGGCCATCAAAATGGGAAGACTATTTGCATTTAGCTGAATTTTCCTATAATAACAGCTATCAATCCTCCATCAAAATGAGTCTGTTTGAAGCACTCTATGCAAGGAAATGTCATACTCCTTTGAGCTGGAACCAACCTGAGGATAGAATAATGTTGGGACCAGATGCATTACAAGAGATGGAAATAATTGTTAAACAAATACAGAGAAACATCAATATAGCACAAGATTGCTAGAAAAACTATGTGGATAAGAAGAGGGTACATCGAGAATTTAAAGTGGGGGAGCATGTGTATTTGCATATTAAACCCAAAAAGAGCACACTTTATGCTGGAAGTTGTGAAAAATTGGCTCCTAGATATTGTGGGCCTTTTGAGGTGTTAGAAAGGGTGGGACTAGTGGCTTATAAGCTGGCCTTACCACCCCATGTTAAATTTCATGATGTGTTTCATGTTTCCTTACTAAAAATATATATATACATGATGCTTCTCACATTGTTGATTGGAATGTGATATATGTGGAACTAGAAGGGGAGTTCCTTCCAGAGCCGCTTCAAATATTGGAGTGGGAAGAAATTGAATTAAGGAATCGAACGGTAGCAAGAGTAAAGGTGCAGTGGAAGTACTTTATTGCTGAAGAAGCTACCTGGGAAAGAGAAGCTGAAATGATAGGAAAATATCCATTTTTGTTTGAAAAATGAACTCTAGTAGCTAGTTATCAACACCGAGGATGGTGTTCGCTTTCAGAGGTGGAATATGTAACACCCCTAGTTTTATGCTTTTGTCAAAGTTAAACATTTGAACTTAAATCCAAAGGGGAGTGGACCCCAATGGATAAGCATTGTGTGTATGTAATTAAATATTTAATTACGAAAAATAAATAAAATAATTCTGTGCAGATTGAACAAATGAGAATTATAAGATCACTTGCTAAATCTATGAGGATGGATAGAGACAAATATTTCCCCAAAAATATTTCAAAAAAATCCTTGAAATAATTTATTTCCAAATTAGATTTTTGAGGAAAAATCTAGTTTATTCCAGAATGAGGTGGAGAGTATTTTCGAAGAGGTAAAAAGCTGAGAAAGCATAAAGAAGCTTTAAAAATCCCTAAATAAGGGAAGCCTAGGAAAGTGGGAAGAAAAGCATCCTGAAATTCTGGACGCAGAATTGGAAACAGGCATTGGGGAACAATAGCTTAAATAAGCTACTCCTAAACATATTAGAGGTTGGTCTGTGGTGGAGGTGATCTCAGCTCGGGGGTGAGTTCTGGAGATAGAGGAACTCTAAGGTTGGGAGGACTGGTCAACTGCAAAAGTGGTATGCTTAATAGTGTGTGATTGAATAAATTTCTTAAATTGTTTTATTTCTGGTGTCCCATACATTTATAGAATTGTAGAAGAAGTACATCCTCTTAAATCTATATAGTTGTAAGAACAGTAATTATGGGAAATTATCAACCAGAATCTCTAAACCTGAATATGGTTTAAATCTGGAGATACATTTACTATTCCCATAAACAAACTATCTAGAGTAATTTGAATCTACTGCTCGTAGGAAGAGTACATGAATAGAAATATATGAATCCATCCTTAAATTTACAGTTATAAATTGGAATTAATGGATCTGGGCTGATAGTTTAATATAAAAACCCAATGAAAAAATTAATTTCCAATAGTAAGGAAGGAGTAAGAAGTGGTAACCCAAAATTCATATTTTAGAGTACTGTGAGATCATTATACTCGAAAAAGGAAAATAAGTTCTACTGTACAACAATGAAAGTAGTGTGGTAAACATCATTGTATGAAAATTTAGAAAGAAATTATAACCAGCATCAGGCTCTATACTTTATAGAATGATTAAAGATTGTATGATAGAAAGATAGATGTCATCGATATCTTATATTAAATTAGTCTATGTCTATATTAATTTCCCAAAGAAATTTTATAGTGAGCTGCTCTTGTGATTTACTGTGGTAATATAACAAAGATCTGGTTGAACTATTACACTGCAAGGAAAACACATGTAGTATGAGTACAAATATAAAAAAAGAAACAGAAAGAGTCTAGTGATAATAGATGACTCGAGATAATATCCAATGTGGAAGAGATATTATTGTTCCTTATAGAAAATCTAAACGGTAGACACTGACATAAATTTTATTAAATCTAATGAGTAGTGAAAATAAAATTAAATTAGAAGGAGTAGAAGGACTTGCTGCTAACAAATAAAAGAGTTGGGTTTATCTGAACTGGAAAAAAAAAAAAACCAACAAGCTATTATATAACAGAAAAATTGATATTAATAGACAAAGACAGATATGTGAATATTTAAGTCACAAGAAACACATTGTGCAACATGAACTATAGATATAAATAGATATTTAAATCTCAGTGAGAAAAATAAAAGTGCACAGACCTACACTCTGTTTTACATACAGGACACAATTAGTTATCTATAAAGTAACTGAGGTCTGGAAAATAATTTGGTAGACGAATGTCCAGAGTTCACAAATATTACAAGTTCGCACATACATAGACCAATGGTCGTATTGACCGAAATATACACTACTGTTCGAAAGAAAACAACCCAACTTGTATTTCACAGTACGTTAAGATAATAAATCCTATGAAAATGCTAAATGACGAGTAGGGCAACAAATCTAGGAGTTTCCAGACATTGATATATCAACTTGAAACAAATTAAAATGAAAATGAGTTATTACAGTTCTGAGCTCTCATGAATTTGAGACGATTTCAAAATCGTAGGATGGGAAAAACCATATAAACCAAACAGGACGTTTGTACCTGTAACTAGATAGAAAATTCAAGCCAATCTGCAAAAGAGACAAGATTGGCATATATCCATAGTAACTAAAATAAAACGAATAGAGTGATGAAGATAGGAACTATCATACCTATAGTAGTTGGAGACCTCATTTTAAACTTATACCCTCAAATGAAACAAACGGAAGTGAAGATTTGATGTATCATTTCTGATAAGTGAATACGAAGAGGCATCAATAATCTCATAAAACATTCAGAATTGACACAACAAATTCAATACAAGTTACAGTCTCACCATCGAAAGGGTTGGGAAATTCCGGCTACGGAATGGAGTCTTCGTCGAATCATCGAGTTATTAGTACGATGACAGAGGAGTTTTGTGAATACATCCCTACAGAAGGCACACGAAAATCATATCAAAGGAGAGGGAGAAAGTCAAAACGATTGAACGGAACCCTATGAAAGAAAACGACACTGTAAATCTCTGAGATTTTAATCTGAAAACAAAATTTTCAATCCATCCTCAGAGTTAATATTAAATCCTACCGAAAGGAGAAATCGACTGGAAAACTTAACAAGCAAGAAAACCACGTTTATGCGAAACATACACGCAGAAATTCATAAGGAATTGCGGGGAAAATCCCATTCGAACCAATGTTAAAAATCTATGCAATAAGGGTTTGAACTAAATAGCCAGTATAACCTAGAGCATGGTAACAATCTAACATACCTGGATCTTCAACAAATCTATGGTAAACTTCACGCTAGGAAAGGAAAAACGCGCTCGCTCCACAGATGACGCGATCATGCCTCAGGAGAAAGGTCCAGGGTTTGCGAAAGTTGAAGTTGAAATGAACTCGCTAGTACAAGAAATCAAACCTTATATACCTCAAGAAACCCTAAACTCCTACACAGATCGACCATACACGTGTAGAGCAATAGAGCCTGCATCGTAAATGGGTACCGAGAATTATTTAACACATAAACACAGTAAGAATAAAATAGGTCGATCAAATCTATACTCAGGGAGGAAATCCCTGACATAAATGCGATTGTACTCGGTAACCGTTTCGAATGGTTAAAAGCACATAAAAATTATGAATCAAACTCCAAATCAATCCCAACGTATATCAAGTTGGCTATACAATCCTCGGAACCAGAAACGAGATGAATAAGGAGTGAGAACCATAAATGACATTTATAAAACCAACAATTATCCGAGACGATGTGAGAGTTACAACTGGAGACAAGTACAATACGATCTCATGCGATCCCACCATGTCTATGCAAGACGTGAAAATCATGAGACACAGAGCCACAACCACATATGTCTAGTTACATTCTAACTCCATGCTAAGAAGAAAACTTTAGTTCGAATGATGATCTGGTACGACCACATGAATTTCCCGGGGTCGATGATTCTAATGACAAAACAAAAATATATGTGGTGATCCGATTATATATAGATATATGTATTATTGAAATGCATATATATATCGATATGGAATATATTAAGTCGAGTAAAGGAGACATATATGTAACTATACTCAAAGTTTAATAAGGAGAAAGGAATATGTATTCAAAGGTAAGATACAAAGATAACAAATCAAAGATTGAGAAAGTATATTTTTATTTAAATATAACAATAGACGAACCAGAAACGACTTGAACTATATTTAATAGAGGTGTATTAAATAAAAATAAAATCTGGGTATACTTATGAATTTCTTAAGAAAAGAAAATTTTTATGTCTTGAGAAGTGGAGACGTTACACTCAATGAAAGATTAATAATATTTTCTAGTGATTTCCAGTTTTCTATTTCATGTTAATTCCCATATTAGGTTTATTTCTACTGATGTTACCTGCTTCAACTTAAATTATGGGAATAATAAGTTTACTAGTTCTATCTTATATTACTGTTATGTCCACATTGTAGTACATAAGGGTATATAATTATCTCTGCTACAAGAGTTTTCAAATCTTCAATAATCCAGTGGCTTCTGAATGTGTATTATACTACTCCAGCAATATACTCTCCTTCTACTCCTTAATTTGAAGTTTCCCTATGATATTTACTGTTGTCAACAATAATAGCTTTTGAAAAATATATACATAATTTTTTTTCTTGTTATAACCTGTTCAATATATATAATTTTTCTAGCTAACACCTCTAACCAGCATTTTATGTAGATCTGGAGGGTGAAATATTTTTTATCCTTCACATCTTATAAATTTTTCATGCACTTTATATAAGTTTCATTATAGTTATTTTCCAATAGAGTATTCGGTTTGGACAATTCACCAGTAAAGGTTGTTATTACTACACCAGTGTATGCTAATTTCTCAAACCATTATTGTTTACAGGTGTAGTAAACCATGTTTAACTCTATTTATATCTGTATATCATTAACTCTAATCCATGTACTCGTCCCTCTATTCTTTTCTTAGTGTAAATGATAAATCTATAGATATACATGCACTGTTACTTCAACAAATCTACCTATCTTCCTCTCACATAATTTAATCATTCCTTCATACATGTTTTGTTTTTCTAGTGCTTTCTGATTTAATTCTATTTTTTTAATAGAAATAGATAAAAGTTACACATTTATGAATTATGAGGGTGACATAAATCTCTAGATTTAAATCAGTCACTAGTTTAGAGCTTCTAGCTGATTTTCCCTATAATTCTTGTTCTTACAACTATGTAGAACTGAGAGGATTAAATTCCTTTAACAATTTTGTAAATGTATGGAACACAAGAACAAAAACATTACAGTAGTATGTAGATGCAATCATTAACCCTAACACATAACAACAAATAAATTTAATCATTCATAAACCCTGTGACCATACCACTTCGGAAATTGACCAGTCCTCCCAACCTTAGATTCCCTCTATCTCCAAAACTCACTGCCGAGCTGAGATCACCTCCAGAACAGACCAACCTCTAATCTGTTCAAAAATAGCTTATTTAAGCTTTTGCTCCCCAAATCCTGTTTCTAATTTTGTGTCTAGAATTTCAGGATGCTTTTCTTCCTGTTTGCCTAGGCTTCCCTTATTTAGGGATTTTTAAAGCTGCTTTCTACTTTTCATAGCTTTTTACCTCTACCTCATTGGGGAAAAACTAGATTTTTTCTCAAAAATCTAATTTGGAAATAAATTATTTCAAGGATTTTTGAAAGATTTTTGGTGAAAGTATTTGCCTCATTCCATCCTCATGGATTTGGCAAGTGATCTCATGATTCTCATTTGGTCAATATACACAAAATTATTTTATTTAATTCTCACAATTAAATACTTAATTACATCCACAAAATACTTATCCATTGGGGACCACTTCCTTTTGGATTAAAGTTCCAATGTATAGCTTGTAGGAAACATAAAACTAGGGGTGTTACACTCTCTCCCCCTCTCTCTCCGTCTCTCTCTCTCCATCTCTCTCTCTCTCTCTCTCTCTCTCTCTCTCTCCTGATCGATCCCTCCCTCTCCCCCTCTCTCTCCCTCTCTCTCTCTCTCTCTACCTCTCCCTCACTCTCCCTCTCTCCTCTCTCTCCCTCCCTCTCTCTCTTTCTCTGTCTCTGTCTCTATCTATGTCTCTATCTCTCACTCTCTCTCTCTCTCTTCCCTTTTTTCTTCTTCTTCTCTCACTCTCTCTCCCTCTCCATATCATTTTCTATCTCCCCATCTCTCTCCCTTGCCCTTGAACCCTCGAACCCTCGAACCCTCATACCCAGCCTCCCCCTCTCTCTCCCTCCTTCTCTACCTCCCTCCATCTCCTTCCCTCTCCCTCCCTCTCACTCTCCCTCTCTCTCTCTCCCCTTTTATCCCCCTCCCTCTCCCTCTCTCCCCCTTTATCCCCCTCCCTCTCCCTCTATCCCCCCTCTCTCCCCCTCTCTCTCCCTCACCCTCTCTCCCCCCTCTCTCCCCCTCTCTCTCCACCCCTCCCCTCTCTCTCCCTCTGTCCATATCTCTCCCTCACCCTATCTCGCTCCCTCCCCCCTGTCTCCCTCACTCCATATCTATCCCTCTCCCTTTCCTTCCATATACATATACCTCTCTCTCCCACCCTCTCTCTCTCCCTCCCCTCTCTCTCCCACCCTCTCTCTCTCTCTCTCTCCCTATCTCCCTCTCTCCATGTCTCTCTCTCCCTCTCTCTCTCTATCCCCCCCTCTCTCTATCTCCCTCTCGTCCGCTTCCTCTCTCTCCCTTGCCCTCTCTCCCTCTCCATCCCCCTCTCCCCCTCTCCCTGTCCCTCTCCCCCCATATCTCTCTCTCCCCCTGTCCCTCTCCCCCCTCTCTCCCTGTCTTTCCACCTCTCTCTCCCCCATATCCTCCTCCCTCCATCTCTCTCCCTCTCCCTCTCCCTCTCCCCCCCTCTCTCCCTCTCTCTCCCTCTCTCTTCGTGTCTCTCTCCCCCCTCTCTCTCTCCCTACATCTCTCTCCCTATCCCTCTCCCTCTCTCTCCCTATCTCTCTCCCTCTCCCTCTCTCCCTCTCCCCCCCTCTCCCTCTCTCCCTCTCCGTCTCTCTCTCTTTCTCTCTCCCTCTTTTTCTCCCTCTCTCCCCTCCCTCTCTCCCATCTCTCTCTCCCCCTCTCTCCATCCCGCCAATCTCCCTCTCTCCATGTCTCTTGCTCCCTCTCTCTCTCTATCCCTCCCTCCCTCTCTCTCCCTCTCGTCCGCTCCCTCTCTCTCCCTCACCCTCTCTCCCTCTACCACCCTCTCTCTCTCCCTCTCTCTCCCCCCCCCTCTCTCTCCCCCTGTCCCTCTCCCCCCCCTCTCTCCACCTCTCTCTCCCCCCTCTCCTCCTCCCTCCATCTCTCTCCCTCTCACTCCCCCCTTCTCTCCCTCTCTCTTCATCTCTCTCTCTCCCTTTCTCTCCCCCTCTCTTTCTCTCCCTCCATCTCTCTCCCTCTCCCTCTCCCTCTCTCTCACTCTCCCTCTCTCCCTCTACCCCCCTCTCCCTCTCTCTCTATCCCTATTTCTCTCTCTCCTGCTCTTTCTCCCTTCCATCTCTCCCCCCATCCCTCTCTTTCTCCTTGTCTCTCCCCGCCTCGCTTTCTCACTCCCTCTCCCTCTCCCTCTCCCTCTCCCTCCCTCCCTTCCCCTCCCTCTCTCTCTCTCTCTCTCTCTCTCTCTCTCTCCCTGTCATCCCACCTCTCTCTCTTTCTCCGAATCATCCCAACTCTCTCTCTTTCCCTCGATCATCCCACCTCTCTCTACCCACCACACATCAAACCTTTCACTCTCCAACCATCCCTCTTCCTCCCTTTGTCTTTCACCCTTTCGCTCTCTCTCTCTCTCTCTCTCTCTCTCTCTCTCTCTCTCTCTCCCTTTAGCCGTCTATCCCCCCCTATCTCTCCCCCTCTCCCTCTCTCTCCCTCTCCCCCCTCCCTCTCTCCCCCCATCTCTCCCTCTCTCTCTCTCCCTCTCCCTCTCCCTCCCCATATCACCCCATATCTCCTCATCTCTCTCCCTCACCCTCCCTCTCTCCTTCCCTCCATCTCTCTCCCTCTCCATCTCCCTCTCCCTCTCTCTCCCTCTCGCTCTCCATCTCCCTATACCCCCCTCTCTCCCTCTCCCTCTCCCCCACTCCCTCTCCCTCTCTCCCCCTATATACCCCTATCTCTCCCTCACCCTCTCTCCATCTCTCCCCCACGCCCCCTCTCTCCCCCGTCTCTCCCTCTCTCTCCCCTCTCTCTCCCCTCTCTCTCTCTCTCTCTCCCTCTATCCCTGCCTCTATCTCTCGTTGTCTCTCTCCCCCTCTCTCTACCTCTCTCTCCCCCTCTCTCCCCCTCCCTCTCTCTCTCCCATCCTCCTCCTCCTCCCTCATTTCCTCCCCCTCCTTTGCCCCCTCCCCTCTCTCCCTCTCTCTCACCTCTCTCCCTCCCCCCCCTTCTCTCTTCCGCTATCCCTCCATCCCTCTCCCCCCCCCCTCTCTCTCTCAATCTCCATCTCCCACTCCCTCCCTCTCTGTATCTATTCCCCCTCTCTCCCCTCCTCTTTCTCCCCTCTCCCTTTGAAATTTCGATGAATTTCTTATAACAATGTGGATAATCTAGATCATTCTTCTCCATTTTTTTTAATATTAAGGGAATATATATATATATATATATCACTTAAAAATAAATAAAAATAATATCAAAATGAGGGTATAAAAATAATCAAAATTAAATGTAAAAAACAATATAATAGTTGTTAGACAAACAAACAATATTTAAATTAGTTTTATTAATTCATAAAAAAATATATTTAATATAAATGTGAAATTTTGTAACATTATTTTATATAATGTTTATTTTTTTCTTTTTTTTAACTTGGAAATTCATTGAAGGATTTGTGTGTATAATTTAAAGGAAAATACGTTATATTCCATTCAAAGAATCTATTCAAAGCAACAATAAGAACAAATTCCATGAGATTTAATCCTCATATAAAAACAAAATCTGTGAGATTTAATCCTCATCACTAATATTGATATTATATGTTAATATACGCGTATTTCCTATATTCAAAATTCAATAATATGGATTTCTTTCATCAATTTAACAAATAAATAACTCATGCATATCTGACAGTGTAATATTTTTCCAATGCTACACCAAATTGATTGAAGTTATCAAGAGATGAATAAAAAGCTAATGTTTATGTGACCTTTTAATGATTTTCCAACGCTACACAAAATAGATTGAAGTTATAAATCTAATGTTAATATTTTGTAACTTTGTAATTATCCTTTCGATGTTTGTGATGTACTATTATTCAAACCATACTTTGGGAAGCTTCATGTTGTATATGAGTCTAGGTCTTGTGCTATTATTATCACTTTAGGAAATAAGCTATAAAGGATACCGAAGGTAGCCCCACCTATGACCATTTCTTTGAACGCTACTAAGCAATGAAACAAGATCATCTCCTAGACTAGTAATTTTTTTTTCTTTCTTAGTGATTCTCAAAATAAGGGGAAGATCATGGCCACATTCATGGTGCCTGAGGGAGATACCTCACATAACAGAAGCAGGTGGAGAATATCATGGAAGAATAGTGGTACATCTCCTTACCCATATGGGTACATTTTCACTGTTAGGTCAAGCATTCCATCAATATAACCCACATGGCATGTCTAACCAATGTGCCAATAAACCACTACACCATTCTAGAAAGCTAATAAATCAAGCAAAAAATCTAGGAGTTTCTACAAAAAGGGAAAATCCGACTAAGTTCCTCACCTTGTGGGAGCTAGATTTTACTTGTACAGAAGATGGATGTGACCTATCGACTCTACATTAACTATCAGACACTAAATAAATTCATTTTTAGGAACAAGTACCCAATCCCATGGATTGGTGACCTTCTTGACCAGCTCAAGGGGGGCATGTACTTCAATAATATTGATTTGAAGTCTGGATATCACCAGGTTCTAATAGAACCCATAGATGGGTGCAAGATTTCCTGCAAATCTAAGGATGGTCCTTTTTAGAGATTGGTCATGCCTTTCAGGTTGAAAATTTCCCATACAAAAGTTATGAGGCTGATGGATGACATGTTGTGGCCCTTTACTGACTCGTTTGTGGTTATACAACTAGTTCACATCCTCATCTTCAATAAGAACTAGGAAGACAACTTGCAACACACTCGGTAGGTCCTTCAAACACTGTGATAGAAAAAAATATGTTCCAAGTTGGAGAAATTCACCTTTGGCATGAGCGAGGTGCATAATCCAAGTTAAATCATTGATGAAAAAGGCATGCATATGGATTTTTCTAAGATCCAAGTCATTTGAGATTGGCCAGCCTTGGTCACTCTAATAGACCTTCATAGGTTTTTGGGCCTTGACATCTTTTATCAGAGGTTTGTGTTGTGATTATCTCATATCACTTGGCCTTTGAGTCATGTTTCTAAGGGAAGAGTGAAATATTTTTTTTTTCAACCATCCCAACAAAAGTTGTTTGTTGATTTGAAGTGTTATCAACCAAAAAATGTTGACCTAGCCATTTTGTACTAGGTGGATCGAAATACATCATGTAGGACAAGTTTTTCCATAGAAAACTCAATTTCACCATAAGAAATAATTTAGTGAACCATTTTCCTAGGGCATTTCTAATGTAGGAGCATCCTACTCCATAAATACATTTTTTGAAGAAACCTAAGGGGAATTTTTATTTTATGAAGGGCAATATTCCCTAATGTTTTAATTATTAAAATCATGAATAATTTGTGATTATTCTCTAATGTGTGAGAACATTTCAGGTCTTAGGTGTTATGACTTCCTTGCATATTTTATGGAGCTAAAACATCTCTTGGAGATTGAGTAAGGGATTTTAGGATTTTGGTGAGGATATTTTATAAGATCTGAACTAAATTTAGTTCAAAATCCTTCCATTGTAAATATGATATGCCTTGAAGGCATTCGTGGTTGGATTGGATAAGTATATAGTGAGTGTAAGAGAGTGAGAAGTGTGAGTAAGAGAAGGTCCATGGGACCAAAGGGAGAGGGAAGTGTGACATTATTGCTAATTGTATTGATCCTCCCTTTATGGTGTAAAATAATCAGAGTTTTATTGAATTTCCTAATTGAAATTAGTGTGGCGTGATTGGGTGTATGATCCATTAATGTGATGAATAGATCAAGTTTTTTTTGGTAATTTTTATAATAGAGTATACACATTACTGACAAGACTAGTACTCCTTTCTATTATGAATTTGATTGGAGTTTACATTTGATACTATGAATCTTTGTGTTAATACTTTGGGAAGTGAAAGAAGCTACACATTGATCTAGTCATATTGGTTCACTCTTGTACACAAAGGAATATGTGTTCATTTTTTTTCCAAGTTGTAGAGCATCAAATCCCTTTAATGAGGAAACACAATGATAATTTGAACCAGTCAAGGTTCTAGCTTCGAGATCAAGCTTTGGCTTATACGTTTACTAGATGAGGTTAATTTGAAGTTCTTAAGTCAGATTTGAACATAGATTTTGATGTCAATTGTAGTCAAAATTTGTTTTCAAGGGTCAAAGTTCCACCCATGATCTAGAGATCAATAATTCTTTTAGTTATTGAGGTGAGGGTTAGTACACAGGTGAAACCGTAGCATGTGAAGGCAAGAGTAGAACTATAATTGTATGTGTATCATCTCAGAGGTGTTTGCATAGCATCTATGGTGTGTGTCCAACACATGCGCAATGAATGTGCAACCTCAACTCAAAATGCAGGGTTATGACCAAATCTTGATTTTTCTATACTTCCTTCGGATATTTGGAGAATCACTCTACCTGAACGTTGTTCTTTTCCCTTGCACATTGAAACATGTTCCATCAACCTCCAGATTGATCATACCAATTCCAAGAGAGCTCCAATTCTATGATAATATTGATGGCAAAGGTTCCTGAGTGTGCTAATATTTGATAAATGCATAAAGAATATGTTTTCAGGTTATGAAAGTATAATATGTTGTTTGAATGAATCATTCATGTGTTTCTCTAAATGGAAGGCCAATATATAGTTTGAATGAAGCATTTGTGAATGGAATTAAGATCATCTTCAGTTTTAGCAATGAAATGTGTTTTTGGGGATTTATCTTTTGTTAAAATAAAAAGGGCCCATACAGATCTAGAGTTTTTTATTAGATTCAAACCCTGCTGATTGATTATATGTTGCAGATTTGTTTTTTTTTTAATTTTTTATCCAATATGGAACCATTTCTATAGAGAAAAAATGTATATCTAGAGGTAATATAGCCCATATTGGGCATCACTTGGTATTAGAGTAGGATTTTCTATAAAATATGATCAAGGAGGCTCAATTCATCTCATTTTGAAATTGAGGAACAAGTATTTTTATATGTTGCAGGTTTAAATAAGACCATGACAGTGGAAAGAATACAACAATATTCAAGAGGGAGAGATATGAATTGGGTATAGATCTTGTAATTCTCTTTGAGGCATTATAAGTGAAACTTGTGTATGGATATTGAATTTTTTGTGCACAGGTGAATTTCCAGCAGTGGAATTGCAAAAGAGTGTAGTGAATTGTAGAGGAGAGTTAGTAGAAGGTACTTGAAGACTAAGGAAAAGTAAAACTTGAGATCATTCCATCTAAGGGAAGAGTGATAAAAAGACAATGTCATTGAATGAAGGTCTTTTTAAGTGGTTAATTTTGATTAATAGCGATGTGTATATGCAGGTAGTAGCAGACAAGGGAATTGTGGCAGTCATACAGTAAGAATAAGAAGAAAGGGAGAAAAAGTGCAAAAGCAAGATAAGAGCAAAAGAATGATCAATAGGGTTCTAGAGGAAAGAGAACCAAGTGATTCCATGAGATCAAGCATACGAGGGAAGCTTGATAGGGGATTTTGTAGAAATAATTAAGACTAGCTACAAGAGAAAGGCTTTAGTGTAGCTCCCAAGTGGACATGGAAAGTTCACAAGAGGAAAGGTGAAAATGACTCCAGAGAGTCAGAGGAAAGAATTAAAAGAAATCCATATAAAGAGGAAAGAAGATGCCAGGACAGATGGTAGAAGGAGAGTATATGATGAAGAAATTGATATGGATATGGTTGAGTTAAGGGCACAAATCAATCATTTGGAACAACTTCTACAAAAGGACATTAGGGAGGATCTGAAATATGGAGTGAACATAAGGAAAAGTGTCAAGTGTTTTTTTATGGGGTTATTTTCCAAGAAGTTGATGCAAAATAAGAATATTTGGATGATGGAGGAAAAGAAAACTAGTAGAAGTAAACATAGAGAAGAAGTTCACTTTTGTGAACCCGAAGAAGGATCAATCCTAAGAGAGGATGATGATGAGAGTGATCGGATGATGGAGTGCTTGGAGTAAAAAAGAAAGGAGATGTCGATGTCATCAAGTGAAGAATGAAACTCTAATGTATTTCAACCTAATTGTTTGTATGAGTATGAAGTCTCAGGTACTAAATATCAAGAAAATGGAGCTAAAAAAATGCTAAAAATGAAGGAAGGAGAAACAGTCCAGGAAAAGAGGGACTTGCTTGTAAAGGACAATAGGAGGTAGCTGATTATGGAGTTGGACAGTTTCAAAGGAGTGTTTTAGAATAAGGAAGTTTAGCCTTGTGTCATGAAGACAACCTTGAAGAATGTTATGAAAGAATTCATATCAAAATTTCACAATTTTGTGAAAAGAGGAGTAATATGGGAGGTATAATTCATTGGTTGTACATTTTTTTCACTGAGTGTTTATCTAAATATTTCTGAAGAAATTGCTTGTATGACTGAGAGTTATTGGAAACTGGAAAAGGAGGAGACAATGTACATCTTGCAGATATGGAATTATGCAAAAGGAAGAGCTGATAAGGAGAGTGCAGCTCAAGACAATTTTGTCAATGGAAAAGAAACTATAAAGATTCAAACACTAGGAAGCATCCAAGGGCCTAAGGAAGAAGAGATATTATTATCTCATGTAGTTAGGAAAATAAGGTGACTAACTAATAAGACAATCATGGAGAAGAATTTGTATAAATTTCTCATGGAAGGATAGAATATGGCTATGCTTAGAAAGGTCATGAAGAGGTTTATGAAGAAACAAGAATTAATTGGAACAAAAATCAGATTACTAATTGTGATAAGAGAGCTATAGAATGTGAATAAAAAGTACAAGAAGAAGCTCATGTAACAAAAAATTTCAACCAAAAAGAAGAGAAATGTATGTTGGAAACTAAGCATAAGCCTAAGAAATGTCAGGAAGAATGTAATTTCTGCAAAAACTTTGAATCTGTAGGTACAAAATATGGAAGAAATCAACCTTCCATGGAGTAGCTGAAAAGGAGAATGGTCAAAGAAATCATATTCTTTGGAAGTTTATGAAGGAAAGTGGGAGAAAACTCTTGAAATTATCTCACAGTACAAGGTTGGAACATTGATGGCTGAATGGAAAAGATTGCTTTAGGGTGACAAGAATTGTAAATATAGGTTTGAGAATGGAAGAAATGTTTGGAAGATTAATAGAGATCAAAGGGATAGGCTTGAAGATAATTCATTTTTTAAATTTCTGAATTGGTTGCAACGGGAATATCACAATTTTGAAGAACTAATTGTGTATGATCATTTCTAGATGATCATGATGATCATGAAATATTTTTTTTTTATTTTTTTTCAGGGTTTAGAGAAAAATTTAGTGGATGGTTTTCATGAAGAGTAGTGTTCCAAATAGAATGGAAATTTGGATGAAGAAAGAATAATTTTAACAACTATTATGCAGGGTACTATTGAAGCGAAAGAGGATTTCAGAGAAAGAGACATGGAAGAATTTGAACAAAATTTGTTCACAAGTCCAAAAGGAGGCAAAGACCAAATATTTGATGGTGTAGAACCTGTCAATGCAGATAAATATGATGTGAATGCAAATATGAATTGGGAGGATGAAGAAATTTAATGGAAAATTTTCACAATTGAAAATCAACATACAAGAGATTGGTTTTTTGTTTCATACCAAGAAAGCAGTTAAGCGAGTTTGAAGATGAAGGACTTCCACATAAAGAATTGGATGTGTGGACAATGGGAAAAGTAGAGGAATGGTAAATTATAACTTCTGCCAATGAATTGTGTGTTGATATTCATCATGATCAGAAAATAACCTCTTGGAGGTAACCCATGATGGTGATGGTGGAAGCACAAGATAAAAAAATTGATAAAAGGTGCATTGAGCAAGGTTTTAAATATTTTGAAACCTTGAGAAAGAAATTTTCGAGTGTAAGATATATTGTGAAGGAGTAAATTATTCATTCCGAAGAGGCAGAAATCAGTAGCAGGTAGAGATAAAGAATACAACATTGGAAATAAAATATTTCAAGTGGATAATAGGGAACAAAAGAAACAACAAGAAGGTGATTGTTAATTCAAGTAAGAGAAAGATAATTGCACAAATACAATTTAAGAATTGGGATCCAGGAGGAATGCATACATCTACATGGCAACAACAAGATGGAGAAGCGTGTGGTGATCAACAACATAAAGTTTGGAAACCAGGATGACTTGAAAAACAACAATTTAGGATTAGGAGATCATGGAAGATTTTGTTCCTTGGGAGTCTGATGCAGGAGCATCCTACTCCATAAATTTATTTTTTGAAGAAACCCAAGGGGAATGTTTATTTTATGAATGGAGAGATTCCCTAATGTTTTAACTATTAAAATGATGATTAATTTGTGATTAATATTGAATGTGTGAGAACGCTTGAGGTCTAAGGTGTTATAATTTCCATGCATATTTTATGAAGCTGAAATATCTCTTGGAGATTGAGAGAGGGATTTTAGGAGATTGGTGAGGAGATTTTATAGGATCTGAACTAAAGTTAGTTCAGAATACTTTTATTGTAAATATGATAGGCCTTCAAGGCATTCATTTTTGGATTGGATAGGGAGCATATAGTGAGTGGAAGAGAGTGAGAAGTGTGAGTAAGAGAAGGTCCATGAGACCAAAATGAGAGGGGAGTGTGACATTATTGCTAATTGTATTGATCATCCCTTTTTCGTGTAAAATAATAAGATTTTTATTGAATTTCCTGATTGAAATTAGTCCGGTGTGATTGGGTGTATGATCCATTAATGTGATGAATAGATCAATTTTGTTTGGTTATTGTTATAATATAGTATACATAGTAGTGACATTACTAGTACTTTTTTTGTTATGAATTTGATTCGATTTTAGATTTGATACTGTGAATCTTTGTGTTAATACTTTGGGAAGTGGAAGAAGCTATAGAGTGGTCAAGTTAGATTGGCTCACTCTTGTACACAAAGGAGTATGTGGTTATTTTTTTTCCAAGTTGCAGAGCATCAAACCCCTTTGAGGAGGAAACACAATGATGATTTGAACTAGTTAAGGTTCTAGCTTAAGGATCAAGCTTTGGTTTGTCTATTTATTAGATGAGGTTCAATTGAGGTTCTTAAGTCATATTTTAACGTATATTTTGTTGTCTATTGTAGTCTAAATTTATTGTCAAGGGTCAAAGTTCCTTCCCAAATCTAGATATCGATCACTCTGTCAGTTGCTGAGGTGAGGGTTATCATACGGGTGAAACTGTAGCATTTGAAAGCAAGCGTAGCACCGCAATTGTGTGTGTGTCACCTCAAAGGTGTTTACGTAGAATCTCTGGTGTCTGCACAACACATGCACATCGAATGTGTAGCGTCAACTGAAAACACAGGGTTATGACCAAATCTTGAATTTTATAGACTTCTTCTGGATCTGTGGCGAATAACTCTACGTGAATGTTGTGTTTTTCCATTGTACATTGAAACATGCTCCATCCACCTCTTGATTGATCACACCAATTCCAAGAGAGCTCCATTTCTATGATAAGATCGATGGAAAAGGTTCCAGATAGCACAAGTCTTTGATAAAGGCATAAAGAATGTTTTTTCGATGATGAAAGTCTAATATGTTGTTTGAAATGAGCATTCATATGTTTCTGACAATGGAATGCCAATCTCTAGTTTGAATGAAGCATTCATGAATGGCATTAAGAACATCTTCAGTTTTAGCAATGAAATGTGCTGTTGGGAATTTAGCTTTTGTTCAAATAAAAAGGGTGCATACAGATCTGGGGTTTTTTATTAGATTCAAACACTGCTGATTGATTATATGTTGCAAATTTGGTTTTTTTTCTTATGTAATATGGAACCCTGTCTATAGAGAAAATAGGTAGATCTAGTGGTAATCCAACCCATATTGGACATCAGTTTCTCATTAAAATCCAAAAACCCCATGAGAATAATTAAATAAGTCATTATTTATTTAAAATTCTCAAGAAATAATTATTAAATAATTATTTGATAATTATTTCTTATTAATTTTTACTTAATCACCTTAGAAAAATAAATTAAACCATTATTTATTTCTTATTTCTTATTTAACCTCTATTTTTCTTATGAGATCATTATTAAACCATTATTTAAGATTTTTTTCCTTTTTATTTCTCACAGAGTGATTAATACATCACTTATATTTGTTAATTACTTCAACCATTTTCTAAATAAAGATATTTGACCATTTTAAATACCTTTTCCCTCTCGAAAAATATAATAAAATATCCACAATGACTGGATTTTGAAATAGTCAACAATATTTTATTATTTTCTAATTCTCAATCTATTCTAATATTTTTTTTGTAAAGAGAGGGTTTTCTCTCCATTCTTCACCATGACCATTTTCATCATCACCATTATCGTTTCATTACACTTGAGCTCCAACTTGAGTTCAAGTTTCTTTTTGTTTTCTTTCCCATTTCAAGTTCAGACAGAATCACATAGCTTAAGCACAAGGACAAGAAAAGGACCCATCCCACATAGGGGAAACTACAGACGCATGTTGTAATTTCTCCTCACTAGGTGATTTAATAAAATTATCAATTGATTAATTCCTTCATTGGGCTATTACACTTTAATTTCTTACTATTATGTGTTTATTTTTGCAAGATATGTTTGGATGTAGGGTTTTATTCATTTTTTATTGCATATCACAAGCGTATATAACCATATTTCGTTGTTAGGGTTTGATTCAACCATCAATTTAAGGGAAGATTTTTTTGTACACATACCAAAAATTTTAATACTAACATGAAGCATCATCTCTAATCTTCTAGACTTGCAACAACCATTTGAAATTGAGACAAACACCACTAACTATGTTATTGATGCAGTTATCACCCAACTAGGGCATCCAGTGGTCTATAAAAATGAGACACTTTACGATACAATTTAAAATATCCCACCTACGATAAAGAGATGTATCCAATAATTTAAACTTTCCAACAATGGAAACATTACATTGTGGTGAAGGAGATGGTCATCCACACAACCACCATCTTCAATTTTTGCATACAGAAGGGATGTTTCAAAATGATCACCATCATAACTAGTACACTTATCTGTAACAATTTCATTTGAACATTAAATACAAGAATGGTAGCACCAATCGAGTTGCAGATTGCCTCAGTCATCATCTAGTTGCAACATTGACCATTTTTCTCAACTCTTATCGAAACAAGACCTTTGGATGGCAAAAAATATATAAAAATTATCTTGAGTTCACTACCACATACTAGATGTAAGTGGATGGAAAGTAAGTTCTCTTCCACCTCCATAATGCATTATTATGCTAACTAGGCCACCTTTTTGTTCCTTCAAACGAGTGTGCCAAGTTTATTTGGGAGGAACACTATAGTCAAGCCATGGGACACTTGGATGCAGATAAAAATGTGGTCATTTTATATACGTATTTTTATTAACCAAATATCTAAGAGGATGTTGAAAAATACATTAGATGTTTCACTGGCTATGCCATGACCGAATGAAAAATTAAGAAGAAATACCTATATACTCCTCTTCCTACTCCTATTCGGCGATGAGAATTCATCTCCATGGACTATATTTATAGTCTTCCTTCTACTAGGCATGGAAATGACTATATATTTGTTGTAGTTGACAAATTTTCTAAGATGCCCATATTAGTTTCTTGCAATAAGAGTATTATAGTAGAAGCCACTACCAAAGACATCTTTGTACGATTGTGGGTGCATTTTGGGATCCTATAGGCCATTATATCATATCAAGATATCAAGATGATAAGAAAATTTTGGATTAACATTTGGTCATTGTTGGACACAATCTCACCAAGCCGACTACATTCCACCCCCACACTCATGGCGATACAAAGGTCATCAACAGGATGACTGTGCACATACTACAGATGTACAACTCCAAGCATCCATGAAAATGGGACGAGAGTATTCCCTCTATCCAACATAACTGTAACAAATCTCTCCATAGCTCGCCTGACCATATCTCATTTGAAGTGGGCTTAGGATTTGAATCATTATGTCCCCTTGATTTTACATTTGTTTCCGCAACTACATAGGAAGACTTTGACCATGTTTGGTCTAAAGATGATAAAGACGCCATATTTATTGAACACATTCAACACAACTTCTAGTAGGTATATGAAATATTTGAGAAATCCAATGTGAAGTATAAGAAATGGCATGATAACCATTGGGTGCCACATAAGTTTTAGGTGGGTGATAAAGTTTGGTTACATCTAAAAAATTAACGCCTTTTTGGAACCCATAAAAAGCCTTGGTCACTTTGATACAAGACTTACACCATCACCAAGGTTGTGGGAGAAAACAATTTTGATCTCAATATTCCCTAATTCCTTGGCTTTCACTTCATATTAAATGTGGACCACCTTCGGCCCTAATTTCCACCATTGTTGGACACATAAGAAATCGTTGAGTAGTTGAAACCAACATAGCTCAACCTAGAATGCATCAAGAATAAAAAAAATGATCGGATCATGAAAAATAGATCAATAAAACTCACAAATAAATTCTCCAACTATATCGAGTTTTTTAAGTTTTCCAGTTCCTACACTAGGGAAATTAGTTCACTAGGGACTAAATTCAACAGAAGTTTCCCCATCTCATGGAGGCACTCAATGCAATGGGGACCATTAAATTTTAATATAGGAGAACTTATCCAGGTGGATATTGGTTTCCACCCTTCTACTCCACTTAGACCCCCAATTTTTTTTCTATTTCTTTAATTGTAGCACAATTTACTATTTTTGGCATTTTTTCTGGTCCTCAACTTCCAGAGCCATTTTGAGGCCCTAAAAGACATTTTTTTTTGTTAAATGGGAAATATTATAGCCAAAAACATGGGTTTGTATCCAAATCTTCTATTCATTGGATATATATTTCTAAAAAGGTATTATAAGCATCAGACAAAGATTGTATGCAAAATTCATGACCCTGAGAAGTTGATATATGAACTAACATAGCCCACGAATTTTTTTTCTTCATCTAATAGGGTTAGTTTTTTTGATGTTTAGTGTTACACCTTATTTCACAATAGAAAAAATTCCTTCAAGCCTCATTGTAACACAATTTAGAGGTATGTAGTCATCACATTTGTTCTAAGAGATAAGCTACCATCACCCGAGCTAGTTTATTTCTATTCTGCATGTAAAAATTATCCATTATTTATAATTAATGAATTCAAGTTCATTTTTTTTGTAGCATTATGTTTATATTTTGAATGTGTATTTCATTTTTTTCCTATGTAAATTTGGATCACACAATACATAGTGTGAGGAGGCAGCAAGCCTTAAGGATCTTGTCGTTCATCCCAAGAGAGAGAAAAGCTTGAGATTTGGGAATGGGGAAGAGAAAAGTGTAGATTTTATTCTTAATGATTTATACTAATCACTAGTGTTGACCAGATAACATCACGGGAAGGAAATAAAATACATGCATAAAAATACCTATCAGCCGTAACCGTTGTTAGGAGAATATACTAGGAAGGAATGTGACACTGGTAAAACTAACTCCATAGATTGAAAAAAAAATTGTACAAGGTAATAATAGCATAAAATCTAATAAATACTATAATAAATTGGAAAAGTGGCACTTTCACACACAAAAGAAACAAAAGCGATGGAAAATTTAGAAAAAAGTGACACTTTAGAAACTTACTTGGAAAATTGATGCAAACCAAATATGAAGCTCCTTGAACTCATGGATATGGCTATAACTCCAATGTAAAATGTGAAAATGAGCTCTACAAACCTGTATTATATATATTTAACCCCATGGAATTAGGGTTATGGTTTATGAGGTGCATGAAGAAAATGAAGGAGAAAGAGAAACTTGTCCATAGATCGGAAATAGAAACCTGTGCCACATGGTCAAAGAGGAATGTTCAATCCCTATTTTTAGGGATGCATAATTGGCTTGTTTTCGAATACTGTGCAGTCCACTGGTAGGAAATACTGTGCAATTTCCAGTGACAAGGTATTACAGAGTTCACTTGCTCAGTTGATTTTGCAGTGTTGACTCTCATAGGAGGATAATGCATTTAAATTTCTCATTGAATTCCTGTGTCATAGTATTATGAAACTCAATTTATTAAGGAGTTTTTAAGTTTCCAGTTGCATGAGATTCTATAGTTCCTCAAGGGAAGACCAACAAATAGTGCTAGATCAGGAAACAATTTAGCTTGTGTTTGGGAGAGAGTTTAATTTTAATAAAAATTCATTCAACTGTCATTGAGAAGACTCAGTCATCGTCACACAAATGTTCCATGCAAATATAAGTGATTAAAACACTTTAAAATCAAAAGGAACACTTAATGATAGTGAAAATGATAGCTCTTATAGAAAAAATGTAGGCTCTAAAATTGAAGCGTAGGAAAATTTTTGGAGTGGGGTTGGTTGTAGATACTACAACACCAATATACCTCCAACTTTACTAATTACTCTTCTTTTTCCATCAAAAATATTTCTGGACATTATCCAGAAAAAGGAGGTTTGTGATATTATATGTTGTTCCATCGTTTATCACTTTGAAATGACCAATTTTTAAAACCTCCTTTATTAACCTATTTAGCAATTTAGAAACTAAAAGAAATAGAAAATCCTATGAGGGGAACCCTGATCTTATACCCCTCCCTAGTTTAGGCCATCGGGGTGTCAACTAATTGATTATGATAGCCAAATATAGCGAAGTAATATAGATCATCAGCCAAATAAAAAAAATAATTGTAAAAGAATAAGTCTTAGGTAAATCAATATTACCTTATCATGTGATTTGTAGATGTCAACTTTAATCACCATTGATCTTTAATCCATAACCTTCATTGGGTGAATAATTTCTTCTGTGATCCCCATTCTCTTTTGGTATTGTATTCCCTATAACAACTCAAACTATTGGCCATAGATTTCCTTGATAAAACATCTTTCACTCTTTTTGCAATAAACTTTGAGATAATTGTGTAGATGAAATTGTTTAAGGATATTGAATTTTTTTTCGAAGGTTGTTTGGGTTTTGTTTTTAGGAATAAATGTTATTAAATTAGTGTTATAATCTCCTACAATTTAAGTAATTTTCTAAGAACTTAGAACAACCTATAAATAATTATATAGGAAGGTCATGTGGCAATATTATCTTTTCAAAATATCAATAATATTTGTTGCAATTGTGATTTTACAACCTTTTTTTTTGGTCATATTTACAAGTATAGGAAATGAGTTTGATAGATATACTACTTACATAATTATAAAAACCCTAGGGTCCCTAGAAGTAATTGGCTCCTTCGACAAAATCTTGTTGGACTATCATTTCCCTTGTTAATTTTCCAAAATGAGTTGATGTTGTTCCTATTATTATATGTCTAACAAAAACTTGGTATTTTCATGGCCTTGATTTTATCCATATGGCCCTGTTCTTAAGCATTCATTATTATTTCACAAATATTATGTTCTTATCTCTTTTATTCTGCCAGCTTTACACTAAATTTTTTATCCTCATTCAAACTGTGATACCCATTACTATTGTAGTTTTTTTTCAAAGATTCTGCCATTCCACTTCTTTGAATAGCATATCCTATGTTTTTATTTTTATCTTCTCCCCATTAGGTAGCTACATTTTCTTTGTTATTTCATATTTTTTTTTAAATTAAATAAATGAAAAATTTCTTAAATAGTAATCGTAGGTTTCCAATTATCTTTAATCATGATTATGAACTCTTGCACCTTAAAAAATTGAACATTCAATTTGAATATATTAGATGGTTAATATTGCACTAAGGTTATTTTCGAGCTTAGATCAAGCCTCTTCAAAATTCTAATTTCCCCTTTTCTCCTATTCCTTTAGGTGGGAGTTAGCTTTGTAGGTTACTGTCTAATGTACATGGATTCTACTTCTTCCAAATTTCTTATAATGTCACTTAGAGAATAATTTACTTATGCTCTTAATTCCTCACAAAAAAAAAAAATAGAACTTCTATCACCATGAAGAATCTATTTTGAAAGCTTATATAATACTCCATGCACAAGCCCTGGATTAGGGTTCCCTATAAAATAATGATTTCCATCATGTCTCCCATGCCAACGCAATATAAAGCATTAATGGATGAGGCTTAGTTGTGATACTCATCCATTAAGGTTGTATATTGCTTGCAATGTAGAGGGGAAGGTGGTGGACAGACAAGGATTCGAAATATAGAGACTACTTGGGACATCGATTTAGATATTATTCCTTAGAGAGGCATTCATTCCCACGTACTTCTATGTAGTTGGTTGTCTTTGTTTCATTTGTAGAGTAGTGAAGGTTGGGGAGATTGGCACTCAAGACATATATTTTTCTTCTCTAATAATTATGGTATGTGAATGAGGATACCCTATGAGAGGAGACAAAGGAATATTTCATCATGCTCCCCCTCCATGAAATTTCCAAGAGGAAAAATATTTTGATGAACATTTAATACATCATATTTGATAATTGGTTGTAGCTATGAAAGTGCACGGGAAGAGGAACACTTGGCAATGGTCCCTTTGAAGATAGAAACTTCATTAGAGGAAACTTTAGCTTAAAAGTGATTTTCTCATGTAATTTCCATGTCATAATGTGTAAAGAAAACAAAATAATTTAAATTTAAAAATAGGTACAAGTAAATATTTTGGAGGGAAAGTAAGAAAAACTATTCTTTTTAATTGTATTTTTTACTTATCTCCTTATAGGTTTACTCAAATTTCAAGTGCAGGCACTCATTCAATGAAAAATTAAATTCAAACTCAAACGAGTACCCACTATGCATACTTTTGAGAAGACCCACATTCATAAAAAATTAAGATACATTAAAAAACATAACACATTTTTAGTGTATATTCCTTTTTATTAATATGGGTCTTCTCAAAAGTATGCAATACGTGTATGCATTGGATGCAGATTTAATTATGCATCCAATGAATCTGTACACTTGAAATTTGAGTAAAACTATAATGTGATAACCCAAAATATAATTAAAAATTTATTTCTCTTCTTTTCCCTTCAAAATTCATTACTCTTATTTTATTATTCTAACTTGTTTTATTATTTTTCCTTAGGATTCCACTTTTAGGTTGAAATTTCTTCTAACGTTTTTTCCTTAAATTGATAAGGAAGTGGACTTGTGTGTTGTGGAAAGCAAAATTTTGGGCATAAATATCCATCTATTCCATATTCAATCTACTCTAAGGGCAGCATTAGGGGCTCTGGGAATTTTATTTCCTCCTCCACCGCCTCCTCTAGCTTCCTCCAACTTTCAAGGAAAATTTGGATAATGGATAGTTGATTGATCAATGTACCAAGCTTACAATTCAAGAAAATATAATATCTTAGAAAAAGAAGGAAAAGAAACCAGAAAACCCCCTATTTTCTGTACATGTGGAGAAGTAGCATACTTACTGCAACAAAAAAATTATTCTGAACAATCTGAGAGGCAAAACCTCTCAGTATGAGGCTAGCACGAACACAGGTGGTGTGTTTGTTGATTATGAATGAACTATATGGTTAACATAAGGCTATGATGAACCCTTCGAATATCTTTCCTAATATACCACCATTGCTATGAATATCTACGAAAGTATTTTTGAGCCTCTATGACTTTACTATTTTTCTTGTGTTATTATATAACCAAAACTAAATCATCTCGGACATAATCCACTCATGTTTATCCATGCATATACTATATGTAAATTTAAATAATCTAATGAAATTGCAATTATACATTAAGATTTGAAGTCATGACCTCTAACAAACAAATAATGCTCTTCGTCATTAAGTCTCCTCAAGTTGTATAATAATATATATTGCTTTAACAAATTATATGTAATAAATTAACATAAATATTATATATTGAACTAAAAAAATTAATAAAAAATATATTTAATTAATTTTTTATTTTAAAATATAAATATCCATAACAAAATTGAATTAATAATTCCATAACATCCAAATTTATGGCCAAGTCAGGCACCAACTCATTTGAAACATCCATATTACTCCAACGTGAGCCAAGTGAGTTTCAAACTCGAGACCTGTCACTCTGATACCACTTGATGGAATCATGATTTCCGTTAGACAAAAACCTCGAGGCTTTAGTCTCCACTACAATTTCAAGAGTTAGGATCCACAAGAGGCGGTTAGTGCATGTCACGAAACACACGCAGAGCATTGAACCCAATGTCCAACACTAAGTTGGTTCTAGTTGAGGGAAACAATGACATATTTTTATATTATCATTATTATTTATGTGTTTGAGATAAACCTCATAATTTTAAATTTACATGGCTATATCACCCTTTTTTAATTTAGTTTTTTTTGCTTGCCTTGCATAGTTTTTATGTCTTACCTCGGATGCTTTCAGTGGTTTGTGTGTTTATGTGTTTGGATTTGGATGGTAAAGTGTGTGAATGCTACATTTTTTGTGTTATGTTTCTATATGTGTATCTAGTTATCTATTAGTAATTAGTTGGTCATGAAGAAGGGAGACAATCTCTTCAATATTTTACAAGAGGATTGATAATGAAAATTTATTTCATTGAATTTTAGGTATCACAATGTAGCACTCCCAATTCATGTGTTTGAATTTCAAAGTTAGACATTTGAACTTTAATCCTAAGGGGAGTGGACCCCAAAGGATAAACATTTTGTGAATGTAATTAAAAATTTAATTGAGGAAATGAATAAAATAATGTGGTGCAGATTGACCAAAATGAGATTTATGAGATCACTTGCTAAATCCATGAGGATGGATGAGGAAAATATTTCCCCACAATCTTTCAAAAATCCTTGAAAGAAATTAATTTTAAATTTAGATTTTTGAGGAAAAATCTGAATTTCCCCAATGATGAGGAAAGTAGTTGGGAAGAGTTAAAAAGCTGGAAAAGCTAAGGAAAATCATAAAACAACTTTAAATAATCCCTAAATTGGGAAGCCTAGGCAAACAGGAAGAAAAGCATCCTGAGATTCTGGACGCAGAATTAGAAACATGCTTTGGGGAACAATAGCTTAAATAAGCTGCTCTTGTACAGATTAGAGGTGGATCTGTAAAAAGGAGAAGATCTCAGCTCGGGGGTGAGTTTTTGGAGACAAAAGGACTCTAAGGTTGGGAGGTTGGTCAATTGCATGAGTGGTATGTCTCTAAAATTTATTGATGTTCTATTTCATATAGTATGAATTGGCTACATATAAAAATTTGAGTGTATATTAGAATACCAATTCTACTTTTAACAGAACTGATCATAAGGAAATTATCCATGAAATTCTGTATAATTGTAGAATTGGAGTGGTGAAGTAGAATCCAACAGAGTCTCTAAACCAGTGATTGGTTTAAATCTGAGGATACTTATTTTTTTCCACATGAAAAATTATGAATTTGTTTTAATCTGCTTCTGTTTCCTAGCATGATTCTAATATATACATACATGAGAGAAAGTAAATTTCCTGTATTATATTGGAAAATAGTAGGAAATGAATTGTAACTTACATTGTGCATGAGAGAACAGAAGGAGAGACTCTATAAACTGACTTCAGGGCCAACATACCATTCACATGTAATCAGAAAATTAATGGTCAAGAAAGTTGTATGTAAGCAACACATGCTATAGCAGAGGAACGCAACTGATAATTTACAAAATACTGATCATATACAGGTAACATATGAAACCATTCTAATATTATAGCATAGAAATTAAATACGAAATATAGTTGAGTAAATATCCAACATGTAGGTTCACCCCAGTCTGACATATTGAATTATATGTATCCTAGTCTATCGTGATAATCCAAATCAAGAGGGTAAATTTGTAGATTATAAACCCCAATGTCCTCTAAACATAAAAACAGAAATGCAAGTGCATTCACCCCTGTAGACAATTTGGATACATATTCTGTGCAAAGACATAACAAATTTATTCCTCAAGTATCTGCATAGAACTACAGTGTCATTCTGTTATAAATGATCATATCACTCTGGTTATCTAAACTTCAAAAGAAAAAACCAGGCGTTTAGACTTTAGGGTTAGTTTAATAAAACTGGAGGAAGAAATTGAGAAAGTTACGATTCACAATAATACTATTGATTTCATTCAGATATTTAAATTTTACCATCACAGAAGTTATGTTCTCCTGGAATAGGAAAATTTATATTACAGTACATTATTCATTCTAATGTCACCACAGTATGAATATAGTTAACAATTGCATGGCCTGAGAGCCTAGAGGCAATAAACTACACAGAATTAAGTGTATGTGTAATATATATAAAAAATTAAATTGCCAAAAGTTAAGTATTAATTCCAGCCAAGTCAAAATGAGCAAAGAGAGGGCACTGCTGGAGCATACTCATAAGAACAATAACCAAAATCAAAAGTGGGTATTATGAAAACCCTAAAATGACTAATGTATATGTGGATGTATGGTACAATTTCGAAACAACCTTATAAAGTCCCATGGACAGAGCTCCATAAATATTCAGAGTGGGGATTTACTTATAGTGATAAAAATAATTACAATTGTATCATTACAATATTTAAATGTCAAAATATAAACCCTATAACCAGTAGCGAAGAACGAATTCCTTCTGACAGAGTTCGGTTAATACCGACCTTCAAAGAGCGAGTAAACAATTGTTAGTTGTTTAAGGGAGTCGTGTATCTCTGCAAGTGCGAAGGAGAGTACGACACTTACCTGCAAGAAAAAAAAGCAAAATCAACGAAATGCTGAAGATAGAGAGTACGAATAGCATGAATCAAGTCAAAATGATAACTGAGAAAGGCGTAGTACCTAGAAAGGGAGAAGCCCTACGCCCTTATCAATCTGCCACATATAACCATGGAATTATCATGAATAAAGGGTTACATTCTAGAATCGACTAAAAAGAGAAACCTCCAGAGAGCTCACAAATAGAAAATTCTTTCTACGCTTGGTCAAACAACAAAATTTCAAATCATAGTGCCGAGGGAGTAGAATCCTTACAGCGCTGGATAAATGTACTCATACCCAATATGACTTGAGAAGAAGATTGGGCTACGAAGCCATGAGAGCCTGCGTAAAACCTTACTTCTGAGAAGGCGCATCAAAAATCTCAAAGGCTAGGTAAGAAAACCAAACTAATCAGGTTCCGGGAAAGGCGAACGCACATTCTCTGCAAAAAAAATAGAGCCATTCGTTATAATTATTCCAATAGCAGAAAACAATAATACAAATCGTAGTACTGGCATGAAGAAAATCTTAAAGCTCTCAATCGGAAATGGTAGCCTGTGAAATAATAAAAATATACAGAGCGAAATTTTACAAACTCTGGCAAAGGATCTTACCAACGGAATTTGTTAACGCACAGGAGTAAGGTGAAGCCTGAGACGAATCACGCCAGTGGCCATGGCATTGTTACTCACGGTCCAAAGATAAACCAAATGCAGGGGGAGGTAAAAGAACCGCGGATCAAATACCAAGTATGATTTATAAAAGTGTGCTATGAATCAAAACAACGAACCCTAATATCCAGATGCAATCCAAGTCGTCCACCTGGCGAGATCCGCATGGTAAAGCCACGGATTGAGAATTTAATAGGTAAGGTACCCCCTCTATTCAGAAATTAATATGACAAGCAGCGAATTAAATGCAGATCGATCTGTCCATACTGTGGAAAATCGCTTTGGGAACGAGGTGGAATGAAGCCAGTATTACGTGGAGCCAACACCACGTGATCACAACTGGAACGAGACCATCTATCACCCTTACGACGAGCGTTAAAACCTTATGGTGGCTCAGCGTGGAAGACAGATGGACGTCTTCCTTCAAATTATCATTTCACAAAATTCTAACTTGGAAATTACATGGAGTTCCATTTAATATGCCCAAATTCACATAATTAATGATAAGACGTAAAGGAGAATGAAGGACGAATACCAGACTTGCGTAGTTGGTAATTCAAATTCCTCCAAGGTTATATTTTTATTAACAAACGATAAGGGCCAACGACCACTTGGATTTTTATACGTCCATGGAATTATATTAAAATGGAATTCACATAGAACCAATCGAGTTCCCCTCTATATAATTCGATTGAGATCCTAAAGGTTATGATATAAAACGAAGATTAATATGGAAGTGGGGTGATATAATAAGGACATTAGGTTATGTCGGATATAATTATAATTAGTATAATTATAATTATTAAAAATTAAGTAAATTACAATATGGAAAGATAAAGTGGGGATGTGAATAGCAATTGAAAAGTAATGATTGTGTAAACCTGCAACGTAATGACAGAATGCATCATTAGCATTAACTGGAAACGATGCAACCAAACAGAAAAAAAAATAATTTGTGTGAAGTGGGAGGTGTGACAAATGGTATCATAGCCCACGTTACAAGACTGGGCTGGTGACATTGTGCTCACTGTTGCTGTGTATTCACTGTATAAATTTAATTATGTGGAAAGAAAAAAAAAAAAATTGTATTTTTTTATTATTTCACTGATATGTGTTGAGTGTGTACAGTGGTGCTGAAATGGAAGAAGGTGGCGAAATTTATGTTGATCTGTGTGATGAGGATAATGCACCGGATCGAAATGCGCCCATGATGGCTATGTTGCAAGAATTGCAACAAGAGCTGGCTGAGATAAAAAGCCAGAATGACAGATTGTCATGAGCCAGTGAGGAGCAGGAAAATCTCATCAGGGAATTAACTTCGTGGAAAAGCCAGGAAGGTGAAGGTTCTGGAAAGAGGAAAACTAATGAGTCTGAAGATGAAGATGAAGTAAGGCATCAATACAAATAGAAAAAGGAATTACAGGGGGAACTCCAGAAAATCAAGCCTCCCTCCTATGATGGGGAGAAGGAGGAGGATGTGGAAGCTTGGTTATTGAACATGATGAAGTACTTCTAGGTCTATGAATATGATAGCAATCTTAAGGCCAGATTAGCTGTTTATCAGCTACAAGGCAAGGCTACCTTGTGGTGGGAGGAGACAAAAATGGTGCATGCCATTGATGAAAAGACAGTCACCTGGGAATATTTTCCGGTTAAGTTCAAGAACCGCTACCTAAATGAACGTTACTATGATGATAAAGCAAAAGAATTTCATGAACTTAGACTGGCACAGCTCACTATGGATGAGTTTGTTATTAAGTTTACAAATTTGTTGAGATATGTACCCTACATAAGGGAAGAGAAGGCAAAAGTTCAAAGATTTCTAAATTGCTTGCCTACTGTATACAAAGAGAAAATCGAGTTTGAAAACCCAAAAACAATGGACGAAGCTGTTAGAAAAGCCAGATTATGTTACCAACAGTTCAAAGGAAAATCTGAACAAGGGAAAAGCTGGGTAAATAAAAATGAGTTCAAAGGGAGGAAACAGAAACCAGCCTATTTGAAAAATTTTGGCAGAGACCATCAGCGGAAAAAGTTTAATAAACCCCAAGAAAGTCAAACTGCTCAGTCCCAAGTATCTTCCAAACAAATAGATGGAGACAGTAAAAAGGAAGGGACAGTCAAAATGAGAGAACCCCTGAAATGTTGGGGCTGTGGAGAACCCCATCTTTTGAGGGACTGTCCACATCGAAACATTCATATGCTCATGAGGGAGTGGGAAGCAACAACAGTAAATGATATAAACAAAAATATACCCACTATCAGTGCAGCCCTAGAAAATCGGCAAGCAGAACATCAAGCAACCATGGTGGAAATGGAGGGTAAGATTTCTGACCTATCTGTTACTGTTCTGATTGATCCAGGTGCTTCTTTGAGTTACATTAGTCCCAAGATTGTAGAAAAATGTAACTTAAAAACTGAAAAATTTCAACAGTCATGGCTGGTACAGCTGGCCACTGGAACTAAGAGAAAGGTAACACATAAACTGCCCAGAACAGAAATTAAATTAAATTAGCTTCAAACAGAAGTAAATTTGAACATCCTGCCCTTAGGGTCATATGATCTACTGATAGGAATGGACTGGCTGGAAAAGAAGAAAGCCTTGATGAACTGCTGGGATAAGACTTTGCATTGTGTAGATGAGGAAGGGAAACCTTTTATTCTCAAAGGGAAACAAAAACCTATTTTTGTAAGACAAATTTCAGCATTGCAATTAAAAAGAACAGCTAGAAAAGGACACCAAGTTTATGCAGTGCATGTGGAAGAAACAGAACAGAAAACTGAAGAGGAATTACTGGATGTTGTACCAGTAATAAGAGAATTCAAGGAAGTTTTTCCAAAGGAAATCCCTCATCTTCCCCCCAAAAGAGAGATTGATTTCGCAATCGATCTGGTGCTGGGAGCAACACCTGTCTCCCGAGCGCCTTATCGAATGAGTCCTCCTGAACTTATGGAACTGAAAATGCAATTACAAGAACTGTTAGATAAAGGGTATATCAGACCGAGTGTGTCTCCTTGGGGAGCACTGGTGCTGTTCATGAAAAAGAAAGATGGAACTTTTAGGATGTGCATTGATTATCGTCAACTGAATAAGTTGACCATTAAAAATAGATACCCTTTGCCTAGAATTGATGATCTTTTTGATCAAGTGAGAGGGGCTTCAGTATTTTCAAAAATTGACTTAAGAACTGGTTATCACCAGCTTAGAATTAAAGAAGAAGACATCAGCAAAATAGCCTTTTGAACCAGGTATGGTCACTACGAATTTGTAGTCCTACCTTTTGGTTTGACAAACACCCCTGCCACATTTATGTGCCTAATGAACAGTGTGTTAAACAAGTACTTGGATAAATTTGTCCTTGTGTTCATATATGATATCTTAGTTTACTCAAAAAGTGAGGAGGAACATAAAGAACACTTGAGGATAGTATTGAAAACTCTAAAGGAAAATCAGCTATATGCCAAGTTTAGCAAATGTGAGTTTTATAAAGATAAGATCCAATACTTGGGTCATATTATTTCTGAACAAGGCCTTGCAGTTGACCCTGAAAAGATAAAGGCTATAAAAGAATGGCCTGTACCAACTGATGTTTCAACAGTGAGATCATTCATGGGGATTCCAGGCTATTATCGCAGATTTGTAGAAAGATTTTCTGCCATAGCACATCCCATCACATCATTACAAAAGAAAGGTGTCAAGTTTGAATGGACTGAAAAATGTCAAAACAATTTTGACCAATTAAAACTGAAACTTACTACAGCCCCTATACTGAAAATTGCAGATCCTGATAAAGAATTTGTGGTATGTATGGATGCCTGTAGAGAAGGATTGGGAGGAGTTCTTTTGCAGGAAAATTCAGTTATTGCCTATGAATCTAGGAAACTGAAGATACATGAACAGAATTATAGTTCCTATGATTTAGAATTAGCAGCTGTTATCCATGCTTTGAAAATGTGGCGGCACTATCTTCTTGGAAAGAAATTTACATTGATGAATGATCATATTAGTCTCAAATATTTCTTTTCCCAAACTGATTTGAATTCCAGACAAGCCATATGGTTGTCCTTTTTAAGTGAATTTGATATGGAGATAAAACATATTAGAGGGAAAGAAAATAGAGTTGCTGATGCATTGAGCAGAAATGTGTGTCAGAATATCAATAGTATTGGAAGTAGTGCTCAGATTGATGTAGAAGAGTTGGTGAATAGGATACCAAACCAAGACCCAAATTATGAAACACTTCTGGTGAAATTACAGGAAAAAGGAGAAAAGTGATTTCACTCAAAACCAAAAAGGGCTGATCTGTTATAAAAACAGATTGTATATTCCCAATGTAGAGTCCTTAAAAAGGGAAATTTTGGATGAGTACCACAAACAACCATATGCAGGACATCCAGGATATCAGAAAATGTTAACAGCCCTAAAAAAGAAGTTGTTATGGCCAGGAATGAAGAGAGATGTAGCAGAATACTTAAGTAGATGCATGGAATGTCAACTAGTCAAAGTTGAACATCAGCATCCTGCTGGCCTTTTAAACCCTTTACCGATTTCAGAATGGAAATGGGACACAGTTTCCATGGATTTTATAATAGGGTTACCCAAAACCAAATACCAGCATGATTCTGTAATGGTAGTAGTAGACACTCTAACCAAAGCTGCTCACTTTATACCAGTGAAATCTACCTTTGGGACAGCTCAAGTAGCAAATGTGTTCCTGAAGGAGGTAGTAAGGCTCCATGGGGTTCCGAAGGTGATTGTTTCTGATACAGATGCTAAGTTTACAGCAGCCTTTCGGAAAGGGATGTTTGGAGGTATGGGAACTAAATTGAATTTTAGTACTGCTTACTACCCTCAGACCGATGGCCAAACATAAAGAACTAATCAAATTTTGGAGGATATGTTGAGAATGTATGTGATGGATAGACCCTCAAAGTGGGAATATTACTTGCATTTAGCTGAATTTGCCTATAATAACAACTACCAATCCTCCATCAAAATGAGCCCGTTTGAGGCACTATATGGAAGGAAGTGTCGTACTCCTTTGAGCTAGAGTCAGCCAGAAGATAAACTAATGTTGGGACCAGATGCTTTACAAGAGATGGAAAGAATTGTCAAACAGATACAAAGAAACATCAAGACAGCACAAGATCGCCAGAAGAATTATGCTGATAAGAAAAGAGTGCACCGAGAATTTAAAGTGGGGGAGCATGTGTATTTGCGTATTAAACCAAAAAAGAGTACCCTTTATGCGGGAAGTTGTGCAAAACTGGCCCCTAGATACTGTGGTCCTTTCGAAGTATTAGAAAGGGTGGGACCAGTGGCTTACAAGCTGGCCTTACCACCCCATGTTAGAGTTCATGATGTATTTCATGTTTCGTTATTGAAAGGATATGTGCATGATGCTTCTCACATAGTTGATTGGAATGTTGTACAGGTGGAACCAGAAGGGGAGTTTCTGCCAGAACCGCTACAAATATTGGAGTGGGAAGAAATTGAATTGAGAAGAAGAACAGTAGCAAGAGTAAAGGTGCAGTGGAAGCACTTTACTGCTGAAGAAGCTACCTGGGAAAGAGAAGCTGAAATGATGGAAAAATATCCATTTTTATTTTCAAAATGAACTCTAGTAGTTGAATAACAACACCGAGGACGGTGTTTATTTTTAGAGGGGGAATATGTAACACCCCCAATTCATGTGTTTGAATTTCAAAGTTAGACATTTGAACTTTAATCCTAAGGGGAGTGGACCCCAAAGGATAAACATTTTGTGAATGTAATTAAAAATTTAATTGAGGAAATGAATAAAATAATGTGGTGAAAATTGAACAAAATGAGATTTATGAGATCACTTGCTAAATCCATGAGGATGGATGAGGCAAATATTTCCCCACAATCTTTCAAAAATCCTTGAAAGAAATTAATTTTAAATTTAGATTTTTGAGGAAAAATCTGAATTTCCCCAATGATGAGGAAAGTAGCTGGGAAAAGGTAAAAAGCTGGAAAAGCTGAGGAAAAGCATAAAACAACTTTAAAGAATCCCTAAATTGGGAAGTCTAGGCAAACAAGAAGAAAAGAATCCTGAGATTCTGGACGCAGAATTAGAAACATGCTTTGGGGAACAATAGCTTAAATAAGCTGCTCTTGTAGAGATTAGAGGTGGATCTGTAAAAAGGAGAAGATCTCAGCTCGGGGGTGAGTTCTGGGAGACAAAAGGACTCTAAGGTTGGGAGGTTGGTCAATTTCATGAGTGGTACGTCTCTAAAATTTATTGATGTTCTATTTCATATAGTATGAATTGGCTACATATAAAAATTTGACTGTATATTAGAATATCAATTATACATTTAACAGAACTGATCATAAGGAAATTATCCATGAAATTCTGTATAGTTGTAGAATTGGAGTGGTGAAGTAGAATCCAACAGAGTCTCTAAACCAGTGATTGGTTTAAATCTGAGGATACTTATTTTTTTTCACATGAAAAATTATGAATTTGTTTTAATCTGCCTCTGTTTCCTAGCATGATTCTAATATATACATACATGAGAGAGAAAGTAAATTTCCTATATTATATTGGAAAATAGTAGGAAATGAATTGTAACTTACATTGTGCATGAGAGAACAAAAGGAGAGACTCTATAAACTAACTTCAGGGCCAACATACCATTCACATGTAATCAGAAAATTAATGGTCAAGAAATTTATATGTAAGCAACACATGCTATAGCAGAGGAACGCAACTGATAATTTACAAAATACTGATCATATACAGGTAACTTATGAAACCATTCTAATATTATAGCATAGAAAGTAAATACAAAAGATAGTTGAGTAAATATCCAACATGCAGGTTCACCCCAGTCTGACATATTGAATTATATGTATCCTAGTCTATCGTGATAATCCAAATCAAGAGGGTAAATTTGTAGATTATAAACCCCAATGTCCTCTAAACATAAAAACAGAAATGCAAGTGCATTCACCCCTGTAGACAATTTGGATACATATTCTGTGCAAAGACATAACAAATTTATTCCTCAAGTATCTGCATAGAACTACAGTGTCATTCTGTTATAAAAGTCCCAATTAGACTTCGAACCGTTTGGAGTAGGGATCCCGTCCGGGGTGTGGGTCCGGCTACCACTTAAATGACTTCCTCTTCGGTCTCGAACAGCCTGATTGAATCTGCAAACATACACTCATTCACATGATACAGAATACATGACCGATGTATCAAAACCGATATATGACACTGTGCGTAGCAAGGTAATAAACAAAATGCATGCGCCCAGGAAATGTCGTTAGCAACACATCTATGGGGTAATGCATACAAGATAATCTGACCACCAAAGAAACAGTTCTTTAATGGCGAGAATATCCCTTAACTTTCCGAAAGATATAACGAAATGCTAATAAAACAGTTCATTAACATTCATCATAAGAGTAAATAGCAAACTTGAGCATCATCAACACAATCACAGATAGCTATGGAGCATGAATGATACTATTGGTAACACAGATTCATTAATCAAAAGATATTCTGAAACTATACGTAGAATACACGCAGTGTTGTCACAGCTAGACACATCATCCAATCAAAGGGGTTTTAACAAGTATTTGTATTATATGTCAAGAGTATGATCCTTCAATTACAATGCAATATTTCCTTTCAGTCCACAAAAGAGGAGCCTCCCTTTACTATGTGCCCCACAGGGGTATTTATAGATTCAAAAGGCGTCCTTATGGCCTTCTGACGCTTCAACTTCCCGACGGTTCAGCTTCCCTGCGACCTTTGTCACACTTGCGACCTGCGACCAGAAGATTGCGACCTGCGACTTGGTCGAAGGTGCGACCTGCGACCTGGTCGCAGGTGCGACCTGCGACCTGGGGGACAGAAAGCGACTTGCGACCCAGCGGTAAAACTATGGAGGTGGTCGCGTAACTGAAGTTTCTGGATCGTCAACTTTCTTGCCCTTGAGGAAATCTCGCCAAGCCTGGTAATCTGCTGTTATGGGAGCGACAAGAGGGCTTTCCTCTTTCATTCGATGCATACATTCTAGGGCATTCGGTACCAGAGTCTCCTTCTTCTGAGAGATCAGCATTGAGAGGGAGGCAAGCTTGGTGTAGATTTGTACCGGAGTGACAAGCAACCGATTTAGGTTTTCTTGTGATGCCTCGAATTCTGGTGTGGTAGCAGCTTGTCTCACGGGTTGCAGAAAAGACTGAATTTCCTGTTCTACCTGCTCCCAGTCTTTAGTCTCATTCAGTGCCCCTAATGACGGAATGTGATGAAGAGCGTTCATAGAGTCAATACCACTGATCAGGTGATTATATGCAGACATCACTTTGTCCAAATCTTTGGCCAGCTTGTCTTTGGACTGCATATTCATCCGAATTTGTACTTTGGCCTCTTGCGTATGACTCCAATCCTTCCTAGGCACATGTTCGGGAGCTTGCTGATACTGTGCTGTCCAGTTCATCATTTTGTCCAAAGCCGCCGAGGCTTCCCTGAGCTGCTCGTGCTTCTGTTTGGTTTCCTCTCGTGTCGCTGCCAATGGGGCCACTGTTTGTTTTAGTGTGATCATTTCTTTGTATACTTGCCTCATGGTCATTTCCAACACATCACACTCTTTCCTGACCGCCAGTGGGACCTCGTTCACTTGGGCGGGCTTACTTTGGAGTTGTAGCATCTCACTTTCTAGTCTTGATTTCTCTTGCTCCGCTGCTTTTAGCCTGTTCTGCAAAGAAATAATTTCCCTGCTCATCCTAGTGACATTTTCCTCTGTGGTCGCGGCAAAAGCGGTGCCTGCTGATGCTATCATAACAGGGTTAGTCCTTGTATCTGGGACTATGTCCTTTCCAGTGGCGACCGTAGAGATGGCGGGATGGCCTTGCACTAAGGATTTCCTTTTCTCTTGCCGTATTTTGAAAGAGAATTGGTCAAATGTCAATCTGGTCAGGTCGAAGACTTCTTCTTCCTGCGTCCCAAGAAAATCATCAACATTGAGGGTACTTTTCGCGCCACCTGAAGGGATATCCAGGGGAGATAGGTCAATGTCATCTATTAGCTCGTCCTCCTCATCCTGTGTTTGATCCTTTTCTTTCACCTTTTGCCGGCGCTCGGCTTCTGCCTTGTCGTGTTCCTCCTTCTTCCTGCGTTCTGCCTCTGCCTCTGCTTCCTTTTCAGCTTTTCTCTTTCTCTCTGTCGCGGCGGCTTGTTCTGCCTCCTTTTGACGATCGACTTTGTCGAGTTCTTCCTTAAGTGCCTTTTCTGCCGCCGCTTGTGCCTCCTTTTCCTGTCTTTCCTTTTCCTCTTCCTTTTTCTTTTTTCGCTCTGTCCTGGCATATTTCTTACGTTTCTCTTCATCTTCCTTCATCTTCTTTTCCTGTTCCTTTTTGGCTTGGGCTTCTGCTTCCCTTTGCTGATCTGCGGTGTCAGGCCCCGTACCGGTCTGTGCTTTCTTATCTTTGGAGGAAGAAGAGCCTCCAAGCTTATGGCTTCTATCTCCTAAATTCTGGTGATCCTCTTCTTCTCGGTCAGAGTCGATCCCTGGAGCTAGATGCCTTTCTGCGTTGTACCAGTTTCCTTTTTCGTCCTCTGCCGGGCGCTCGACGTGTTGATAACTCCATCTAAAATTGGCCCTTTTACAATGCTCAGGAACTATCCTGACGGGGTCATAAGTTCGGCAATCCAGATTTCTGAAGTGATAAATTTTTACCTCTTCCCCTTCACGCGCTACTTCTCTGGAGTCCTTGACTGTATAAGCACCAATGGTGAGAGGTAGAGCGGGCCAAGGTTTCTTCTTCCCTTTGGAAAGGACGTTAGAGAAGCCCGAGGTCATCTGGAAACACACCTCCTGCATGAGCACCTTATCGGTAATAAACTTAGGCAGAGCATGTGGTGCTTTAAACGAGCCAAATACTCGGATGATTGTGAATTCAGCGAATGGAAACCAGTGTGCCACCTGACCTAGTGTCTCCATTGCTCGCCAAGACATGCAGGGGGTGTCTTGACCAAATAGTTTCCTGTAAAGGGCGGGAATGAATATATGAGAGATTTGCTCGATGTCTGACTTGTACCTAGATTCCCAGAATACCTTGGTCTGCAAATGTATTGCCTGGGTCTGTTCGGAGTCCCAGTTATGTGGCCATCCTTCAACATGCAGCTGGGCACAGACAACATCTAATAGATACGAAGCCATATAGAATTCTGATGGCGCTCCTTCATCTGGGGCTAAAGCTGAAGCCAAATTTGTGTGCATGGAGCCCATTAATATACCAGCCCAATTGAACCGAGTGCCATGTACTGTTATGTGTTCCATAATGGTTTCCCATGTTCCGTTGAAAGTGGTGGCATCCGAACGTCCGTACACTCTGCACAGCATGGCGGCCACTAACTTATACACCTTCCTCAGACTGGCCACCGGGTACTCCTGGTCCTTTTTTATTTTAAATTTATCTGGCTCTGCCCACCATTTTTTGATTGTATCAACCATCGGCACTTCATTTGCAGAAAACCATCTCGGGGTGAAGTTTACCTCTGGTTTGGGGAGCGAGTAGTAGACCTGTGCTTTTGAGCTCTCCAGCGTTGCAAAAGCTTTACCTCCACTATCTCGGATTGCGAAATTCTTAGGATCCGTCTTTTGTATGATCCAGTCTAACATTTCCGGGCACGGAAAGATGGCGGGATGTGACCCTGCAAGGTGCAATTTGGATTTCTTGACCTTCAAATATACTTCCTGGTCCGGGAGATCTTCTGGGAACTCCTCTTCTGGGATGGCGAACTCGCGGTATACTTCATACCACCTAAGGCTGTCCTCCTTTGCGAAGGTGCAAAGGGTGTCTCTGTATATTGGTGGAGGAGATGTTTGTATGTCTGTGTCTGACTCTTCCTCCACTACCTGCCTACTTCTCCTTCGGGATACCCGGGGTGCCATATTGCTAGAGTCGGAGAGGACCGGTACCGTGTCTGCTCTAAATTCACCTGTTGCATTCAAGACAGAATCCCAGGATAAGAAAGACATGATGATAATGGCTAAATAAAGTCTATACATGCAAAGTTTAATTGACTGTTCTCTGGGAGTCGCTGGGTCGCTGATCCACAAAAAGGACTCACACGTGACCTCGCGACCTTGCGACTAGGTCGCAGGGTCGCAGAGTCGCTGAAAGGAAGTTTTGCGACCTTGCGACCTTGCGACCTGGTCGCTAGGTCGCAGGTCGCACTTGAGCCTGCAGGGTGGTTTCGCGTGCGCGCGGTTTTGCGGATAAACGTTCCCTACAGGAAAAAAATACGCGGCTTGAAAGGGTCTAAACTAACAATAAGGCATAGCCATGAGGAAATGGGCAAGAGACGGGTGACCCTGGGGTTCATGAGAGACAAAAGCAATGATGAAACTCAACAGAAAAACCCTAAATCCTCTCAGCAAGTAAATAAGACCGTGGGGAGGCTCAGTAATGGCAAGAAATGCTTAAGAAGGAAACATAGGGAGGAAAAGGCAACTTACCCGGAAGAAAACGCGCCAGTCGACCTGTCAGAGTAATTCCACGGTTTTCGCTGCGAGCTACAAATGCGACCTAGCGACCCGACCTTATATAAAAAGGTCGCACGTGCGAGTACTAAATGAGGTCGCAAGTTGTAAGTTTGTGACCTTGCGACCTCGCGACCTTAAGGTCGCTGGGTCGCAAAGGTCGCCGAGTCGCTAATTCCCTTAATACTTCATTTTGCGACCTTGCAACCTTGCGACCTTAAGGTCGCTGGGTCGCAAGGTCGCAAATTGATTGACTTCCGACTCTTGCGACCTGGCGACCTATGCGACCTTAGGGTCGCAGAGTCGCATAGGTCGCATGGGTCGCAAATCATGAATCCGCGACTTAGCGACTTGCTCTTAAAAACTTTACTTGGCTTTTTTCCTTCTTTGGTTTCAAAGGGGCTCCAAAAATTTTGAAGTGCGTGTTATGATTTTATGTATTTTTGGAGGGTGTTGTAGGAGCTACAACAAATGGCGATTCACTGGATGAATTCAGAGTCTCTGCTGATGAAGGGTCAATGAGGGAGGAGGGAGGGGTCTAATACTCGCTTGTTCTTTTGCCTTAGAGTTTACACCTTCCTTCCTTTTCCACCCCGCATAGTTGCCTGCCCTTTTGGCTTATTGGGTGCAGATCAGCCGAATTTTAATTCCTCACGCTCTAGGATCAAGAGGGTCGGGGAAACCTTGGACAACTGCAGGGTCTGGTACAATTATTTCGTCCTCATGGTGTCGCTCCGCTGCCAGCGAACCTCTCGGCTCCAGCGGAGTCACTGCCTAAGGAGTCGTGAACGTTGCTCCGCTGCCAGCGAGCCTGGTCAGTACCCCAGCGGAGTCGTTACAACACCTCTCTGCGCAGGAAGCCTTTCTCAATCCTTTACCCTTTATTTGTGTGCGATTGCACTTATTAGAGAATGTGCCTGTAGCACTTATTTAGATGGGCATATTTTGCCTGGGCGGATGAGGGATCCCGACTTATTTTGCTTGCAGAGAGGTTGCTCAAGGTCTCATATGAGGACTCGGGTTTTTCCCGGATGACCTGCAATTCTCTTGAGTTAGCCCTGTTCCCTCACGATCCGGTTGCTGCTATGCAAGACCTTCTCTGCCTGCACCCTTCGAAGCCGCTAGGTGGTTCCTTATGCTTGAAGACTCTAGTAAGGTCGTGTACCATCCTTAGGTGCCCATCACAAGCAAGTTTCAACTGCCCAGTGTCTTACGGGAAGGGCCTTTTATCAGCATAGAACCTCTTCAAGGAGTGAGCCAGTTGTGGGCAGCTTAGACAAGGTTTTCTTCTAAGAGTTAGAGAGAGTTTTTTTTTTTTTTTTACTAAAGGGGGTTAAGTAAAATAGTGTTTGAGGTCATGCTCGTTTACCGGGAGGACCTCGACTTTTCCTTCCAGAGTTTGCAATCGGAAAGTATGGGGACCCACCTTTTCTTTAACCTGAAAGGGACCTATCCATAGTGCTTGAAATTTGGCATGTTTTCCTTTTTCTTCGTGTGCTTTATCCCACTTTAGGACAAGATCTCCTACTTCAAATTTTTTATCTCCTGCAGAATTTTTATCGAACCATTTCTTGATCCGACTCTGGTGGATGGCGAATTTCTCCCGGGTTTTCTGCCTTTCCTCTTCTAGTTTCAGCAGGGTGTCAATGCGGGTTTGCAAGGTAGGGCAAGGGGTACCATGACACTCTTGAGACAACTGTAAAGCGGGAAGAGACAAATTGGGTGGGAGGACAGCTTCTTTCCCATACACGAGAAAATATGGTGAGGTGCCTATTGAGGACTTAGGGGTGACACGATCGGCCCAAAGTGCATTTTCGAGAGCATTATGCCAGTTGCGTTGGTGAGACAGTAAGGTCTTTTTAATGATGCGAATCAGATTTTTATTGGTTGATTCCGCTAGACCGTTTCCTTGGGGATAATATTTTGCAGAGTGTTTAAGAACGATACCATTTTCTAAAGAAAAATCATATAATTTAAAAGATGAAAAATATGTTGCATTATCAAAAACCAAGGACGTCGGAACGCCAAACCTGGTGATGATGGAATGAATGACAAATTGCATTACCTCCTGGTCGTTGACTTGGCGTAATGGTACTGCTTCAACCCACCTGGTGAAGTAATCAGTGGCTGTTAGGATGTACCGGTGTTGCTTAGACGAGTGGGGTAGGATCTCGCCAATGACGTCTAGACCCCATTGTTGAAAAGGCTCTTCCACTGCTACTGACAATAAAGGGGCGGCGGGGTGCGCTTCTCGGTTTGCGAATTTCTGGCATTGAACGCACTTCCGAACATATGCGTGGGCATCTCTGAAAAAAGTTGGCCAATAATAACCTGCTCGCATTATTTTATGGGCTGTAGTATCCCCGGCGAAATGACCTCCTGCTGGTCCATCATGCAGCTCGATTAAGATCTTCTGAGCTTCATCATATTCCAGGCAGCGTAACATGACCCCATCGGAATGTTTCCTGAAAAGCTTTCCTTGGATTAACTGGTAAGGAGCAGCTTTGAGTCTGATTGCACATTTCTGTCGGGCGTTTAGAGCGGGGTCCAATGTACCGTGTGCTAAATATCCCGAAATATCCGAGTACCAAGAAGGGTCCTTTACCTGAGGCAAGACATCAGTTTGGTAGATATCAATTTCTTGTTCCCAATTATCATCTTCACTCTGTTGGGAACTTGCGGCCTCTGCAGCCATCTGGCATAAACCTTGTCCTTTCACTGTGCGTGCAGGCTTGAACTCTAAGTCGTATTCTTGCATACACGCAACCCAGTTCCCTCGTCTCTCGCCCAGCTCCTGCTGCATGAACAGTGAGCGAACGGCTGGGTGGGGAACGTAAACTGTGACATGGTTTTTCAAAATGTATGGTCGGAAATGTTTGACTGCTTTATATACCGCATAGGCCTGTTTCTCGATTTCGGGATAATTTAATTCAGCTCCCTGCAGACCGGTGCTCATGAATGAAATGGGACGCTCGTCATTATTTCTGTCCTTTTGTGTGAGTACGGCTGCCAGGGACGAATCCGAAGCGAACGTATACAAGCTGAAATCTCTGTAGAAATCTGGGCTCTGGAGGGAAGGCGCTTCGGCTATATATTTCTTGATCTGGTCGAAAGCTTCCTTTTCGGGCTGATTCCATTTGAAGGTAGCATTTTTCTTTATCATTCCCTGTAGTGGCTTAACTATCTGGGCGAAATCTGATATAAATTTACGTACAAAATTGATCTTACCCAAAAAGGACTGCATTGCTTTCTTACTGCTGGGGGGAGGAATCTGAGCAATGGCTTTCGCACGTTCTGGATCAACGACAATGCCTTGCTTGGTTATGATATGACCCAGTAGATTTCCTTCTGCTACGGCGAAAATGCTCTTCTTTGGGTTGAGCGAGATACTGTATTTTCTGCACCTTTCGAAGATCTGCCTGAGGTGACGCAAATGATCCCCCCGATGTTTAGAAAACACAGTAACGTCATCTAAGTAAACCACCACGCTTTGGCCTATCAGACCCCTGAATGCTATATCCATAGCTCTTTGGAAAGTTGCCCCTGCGTTGATTAATCCAAAGGGCATGCGCCTGTACGCGAAGGTTCCCCACTTAGTCCGAAAGGTAGTCTTTAACCTGTCTGGTTCGGCCACTAGTACTTGATTGTAGCCAGAGAATCCGTCCAACAAGGAGAACATTTCTGAGCCGGAGACTGCTTGTAGTATCTGCTCCATAGGGGGCACTGGGTAATTATCTTTACTCGAGGCCCGGTTTAAGTTTCGGAAATCTACACATAAGTGAATTTCACCTGACTTCTTCCGTATCGGAACCAAATTGGATACCCATGTGGAATGGCGAACTTTGAAGATAATGCGGGCATCCAAAAGTTTTTTGAGTTCTTTCAGAATCAATGGCTCCATCGTAGGGTGTACTTTCCTAAGCTTTTGTTGAAATGGTTTTACATTTTCTTTAATGGGTATCACATGTTGTATAATTCGAGTATCGTATGTGCGTAAGTCCTCATATGTCCAAGCGAATACGTCACGATACTTGCGAAATAGCTGAGTGAAATCTTGAGCCTCTTGGGGGGTGCAGTCTTTCCCCAGGTTGACGAATTTAGGATTATCTTCTGATCCCAAGTTCACTTGTCGATGAGCCAAGATCGAGCTCTGCACTTTTGCATTTGGGGGCCCACGGAACCGATTTTGTAGATCGAAAAGTTTCTCCAGTGATACCACCCCTTTAGGCATGCGGTTTCCTTTGACTTGCTCATACTCCTTTTGCATAACTTGGTCGTGCTCATCTTCATCTATAGCAGCGTCTTTGAATATTTCTGAATTGCACATAAATTCCAGCACCTGTTGATCATCATCAAAAACACGCAAATCAGTGATATTGTCTGGCACGGAGGGTTTATACATAACTTCAATAGAAAAACCGTCCCTCAAAGGGGTAAACCTGGCGGCAGCATTAGCTAGAGTATCTGCTGCTGCGTTGTGCATTCTTAGAACAAGTTTAATTCCAAAAGCGTCAAAAGCAGAAATTAATCGCCACACCTCTTGCTGATACGCCTTCAAATGGGGAGACAAACAGTGAATAGTATTTCGTACCTGCCGAGTGATAATCTCGGAGTCTCCAATGACCCGTAAGCATTTTACCTTCAAATCCAGTGCCTTTTTAAGCCCAAGGATCAAAGCTTCATACTCGGCAGTGTTGTTAGTGCATTGGAACTCAAGTCGACAAGAGACTAAGAACTTTTTCTTATGCGGATCGAGCAAAACGCAGCCAGCGCCAGAACCATCGAGATTCTTGGAACCGTCGTAATACAAGGTCCATATGTCACTTTCCGGGTCCTTGGGAGTAATGGATTGCGGAGGAATTTCGGCTTGGTGTGTGACAGTTTGGGCTTGTTCCTCTGCGACGAGCGTCATTTCAGAAAGGACCTCGGGGCCTACTGAAGACTGAGGAGGTCGATAGCATCCAAAAATGGACTCCAGGAAACACATCCCGAGTTCCTCTTGGGCAAAGCTGATGGGTTCATTTGTGGCATCCAAATCATTTACAGTATGTTTCATGTATGGTTCGCTTTCGACTCTGATTTGGTTATTTCTCCCCTTGTAAGGTATCCATAAGTGGGACCAATCTGTGGCAAAGTATCCTTGCAACTTGCTAGACCAGTCCCTGCTAAGCAGTACACCATAAGCTTCAGGGATGTCAACAACCACAATATCAATACATTGATGGACCCTAGAGTCGGATGAGAGGCGAATGATGACATTGTTTAATTCTCCAACTGCTGGTACTTGTGATCTGTCCAGTTGAATGATTTTTGCGTCAGTTTTCTCTGGGAGGATGTTGAGTTTCTTGCACACAGATAGAGGCATGACATTCGTGGATGCACCAGAGTCAACGAGACAATTGTGAACGTTAAAATTAAACATCTCAAAAGACAAGAGGAATGGAGGGGTGGATCCTCTCGAATTCGCTTTGACAGCGTTCACTATAGATTGGATATCTGGACTGGTTTGTGCAGATGTGTTGCTCACAGTTTTCGTATTTTGGTTGTTGGCGAAGGCTTTTAAAATAAGTTCCTTTTGATTTGTGATGCGGGCCAGCTCGTAGAGTGAGATATTAGCTCTGGTCTTTTTCATGTCCTCCACTATGTTGTAGCTAGTATCGGTTTGGGGACTAGGTTCGATAGCGGTTTTCGAGTACCGGGAGCTTGGTCTTGTGACTAGCTTTGCTGTTGCTATTTGTGGGCTTATCCAGCGTAGCGTGCCCTTCGTTTCCAGGGGGAAGAATTTTCCTCAGGAAAGCCCTTTTCTTGTCTTCATAAGATTGTTCAGGAATAGATCCTTTGCTTCTAAGACTATAGTTTCGAGTGGGCTGAGCCTTGGGACTGCCTGCCATGTTGATATCAGTGGGGACAAGACTCTCCCCCCCCCCCGCGGATTATATCAAAAGTTAAGACAGAGGCTCCTGATTCCCCATCCAGGAGCGAACCTTCATCTCGATCAGAAACATCATCCTCTGTCTGGTTTCCCGGAGTTTGGTCATCCAAAAGTTGATTAACCACTGCGGTCATGCTGCCAATCCATTGCGGGCACGTTTTTTCGGAATGGGCCGCTTGGTGAAAAGAGCAAAAATTGTCTTTCCCTATCTCTTCCATGTTGAGAGCGGCACTGGAGTTTGACGGAGGTCTGCTGGTGTTGGGATTACTTTTCTTGAAAAAGGGTTTTGGGGGTTTATTTGTAGTTGAGGTTTCAACGCCCTTTCTCTTTAAGTCAGAGACCTCATTCGTTAGAAGTTTGAGGGTCTTGGCCATACTCTCGAAATCAAAAGCTTCTCTCTCTCTATTGGGGGTGGAAGACTGACCTTTTTTAGTGGTTGATTTGTGATCATCTTTTCCTTCGTGGTCCATGACTCCAATTGACAACATGTCCTTCTCTACCGCGAGAGAAGCAGCGTAATTTGCTGTAAGGGTAGCGCGGGCCTCGCGTTTGACGAAAACGGCAATATCCCTAGGGAGAGCTTTCGTGTAGTAGTCGATGGTGATAGAATCATCCAAAGCTAAGTTTGGAGGGAATTTTTGCAATATTGTGGCGAAGCGTTGGTTAAAGTCTTTAACCTTCTCTTTTCTGTGACACTTGATGGTGCTTAACTCTGTGAGGAGCATAGAGGGTGTTTTATCCTCTGCAAACTTTTGCAGGAACACGCGACGGAACTGGTCCCATGAAGTAATAGAGGCACTGGGTAGGGAACGGTACCAGGTGGCCACAAGGTTTACAAGAGTGTGTGGGAATAGTCGACAAGCGACATCATCAGACTGAACTCTCATGATTTGTAGGGCCAGATAGAAACTACTAATATGATCTTCCGCTGAGGTACCTTTCTCAGGATCAAACTTAGGAAGATGCTTCTCCGGGTGTCTGGGCATATCATGGAGGGGACCTAAAAGAGCCAATGGGGATTGAGCCATCCAGGCTAGGGGCTGCACCCTCCTGGGGCGCTGATGATAACGAGTTTCGACCTCGGATTCACTTCCCGTCCCTGATACTGATGCCCCGTCCTAATGGCGAGAGTGCTCATCTCGGTGTCTTTCACGGTTATTCATGTTTCTAAGGTACTCCCAGTTGTGGAGAGGGGGTCTGTTTTGGTTTCGGTGGTGATGATGGTTGTTGTGATGTCTCCGGCCGTGGACCATATCTCCTCTACCTCCACGTCCGTGACCCCTATTAACCCCACCCTCATTTCTTTGGGGCCTATTGCCTTCTCTTACATTTCTTTGGGCAGTGTTAACCTCTCTCTCGTTCCTTCGACCCCCCTCTCCATCTTCTCGCAGGTCGTACACTTGGTTGTCGTTCCACTGATGTAATTCAGGCTGAGGTTCGGGGAAAGGTTCAGTATCAGGGAAACCTTCACTATCTTGGAGGATGGGGTCATTTTCTTGGACTGCCCGCCCGAGGTCTTCAATCATGGAGTTTACGAGTTCAGGTATGGTGCTGACAAGCACACCATTACGGGTGATGTTCTCAGTAGGGGTCCTAGTGTGGGCCAAAAATTCCATGATGGGGGCATATCGTAAATCCCTGACGAGATTACGGGCAACTGGGCGTAAGGATCTCAACTGTTCGTTAGTGATTTCAAAGTATCGAGCCGCCTCCGTGGGAATATCCTCTAAGGGGGGAAGAGGAGGTTCGTTATTTGTGATCTCCCGGCGGGGAGTTTGTAACGGAATATCGGTCG